>JADRCD010219957.1:0-45413 GCA_019843815.1 Montemys delectorum
CTTGTTTTTGTTTGTTTGTTTGTTTGTTTTGGAGGAGAAAATGGGAAGGGGAAAATGTACGTGTAAATAAAGAAAATACAAAAAAAAAAAGAATTCTCAAGCTTGACAATAGAACCATCTTGCTTAAAATTTTCTAAGCCTCAAACTCAAAAAATAAAATGTGTATTAATAATAAAGATTGTACTTAGATATAGAAAAAAAAAAGACAGGGCCCTAGAGAAAAAAATTATGTATCTTAGAAAAGGGATTAGAGAAAACACTAGAACTAAATGTTTGGGATTTTGTATGTCAAGATAAGCAACAGAAAGGGGAGAATAAATGTTGGAGACAGGAGTTGGGAAAGATGCTAAAACAAAAGATACTTTAGACTACGGAGGGTAGAGCAACAGACACTTTACCAAACAACTCCCAGGAGGGACTCTTGTAGGCCCAATGCCAGGCAGGGAGAGTTGTCTTGCTCAGGACAATTAAAAATCACTACTCTAAAAATAGATGTTGTGAGACCAGATAACAAGGTTGAGGCAAATTCTGTAGACAATTCATAAAAACCTAAAAGGGGGCCAAAAACTAATATTCTGGCAAACTTAAATAAACAATCAAAGGCCAAAGCTAAGAATACTAATAAGCAATATAGAGATTGAAGGAATGACTGACAATGAAGCAGATGTCAGTATTATCTCTAGAAAGTCTTGGCCTGCAATTTGGCCAGAAGTGGACATCCATTTATCAAGGAATGGCGACTTTATCCCAAATAAAGCAAAACACCAGATGACTTAAATGTGCAGGACTTGACTGTCAGATAGGAAAACT
This sequence comes from Montemys delectorum, assembly GCA_019843815.1. Taxonomy (NCBI): domain Eukaryota; kingdom Metazoa; phylum Chordata; class Mammalia; order Rodentia; family Muridae; genus Montemys; species Montemys delectorum. The sequence goes on from JADRCD010219957.1 coordinate 811, forward strand.
TAGGCCATATGTGGCTGATGCAGCCATTAACTTATGGGAAGGAAATTTGTTACAGTAGTGAAAAACACAAAGTAATATCCCCTCAGTTTCAGAGGTTGGCTCCTAATGAAAAATTAAATTAGTTAAGGAATGTTATCAAAGAAGTTAAAGACTGTCCTGGCTGTCCATAAACAAGATAGAGTAGGGGCTGACAATTTAGCTTGAGCTCAAGGAGCCACAGCTGCCAAGACATTAACAGCCATACGACTGAAGGTGGTTGACTGACCAATCCGTTTGGATTGATCATTTGTCTGTGACAATAGAAAACTGCAGGTGTTAGAACAGCTAGTCCAAAAGGACTTGGAGGCACAGCTCAGGAGTCTCCCAGCCCTTTGAATTCTCCTGTATTTGTCATTAAAAAAAAAATCTCTGGCAAATGGAGGATGTTGGCAGATCTCAGAGCAAGTAACGAGATTATTCAGACAATGGGTTCTTTGTATCCTGGAGTCCCATTGCATTCCTTGTTGCCTAAGGAATGGCCTATCATAGTGATTGATCTAATCGATTGCTTTGTCACAGTTTCTCTACATGAACATGATAAGGAAAAGATCGATTTCTCAGTACCTACATTCAATAGAGTTGTCCAATAAAAAAATATCATTGGAAAGTCTTGCCATAAAGAATGTTAAACAACCCTACTTTGTATCAATATCTTATACAACATCTATTGAAGATTATTTGCAAACAATTTCCCCAATTCATTATTTATAATTATATGAATATCCTATTGCCTGATTCAGATATAAATATCCTGGAAAGAATGTTTGATGATGTTTAAAAACAAACAAACAAACAAACAAACAAGCAAACAAACCTTGCCTTGCTGGGGATTGCAAATCTCCCCTGAAGAAAATACAAAGAGGGAATTCTACTAATTATCTATGATATAGAATAAGTCAGCAAAAGGTTAGGCTACAAAAGGTGCAAATCAGAAGAAACCAATTAAGCACTCTTACTGATTTTCAGAAGTTACTGTGAGATATTAACTGGCTATGGTCTGCGATTGGCTTGACTATTCAAGAGCTAAACAGATTATTTCAGACTTTACAAGGTGATAAAGATTTAAATAGCCTGAGGAAATTATCAGCAGAGGCAGAGGAGCAGTTAGCTCTAGTAGAAAGGAAATTGGCAAGGTACACATCTAGATCATATACATACAAAGATGGCCTGCGCCTTTTTTATGTTCTAATCATTTTCCTAGAGGAATTTTCTTGCAGAGGAAAGATTATAACTTATAATGGATGTTTTTATCATATAAACAGAGTAAGAAATTCAAAATGTACATAAGAAAGGTCTCTGAATTGACACTAAAAGGAAAAATGAGACTTTGACAATTAGGTGAAATGGTTCCAGCTGAAATTGTGGTACCTTTTAGTAATGCAAAGATTGCCTCTTTATGGGCACAAGATGAACATTGGCAAAGAACATTTGGTAATTTCTTGGGAAAGATTAACAACAAATATCCTAAAATCAAGCAACTTCAGTTCATAAACAGATCTAATTAGATTCTCCCTCATATAATAAAATCTCTGGAGCTCCTACATTTTACAGTGATGCTAATAAATCAGGAAAGGCAGGAAGTAAGTTGATCAAAAGTATGTAAGTAATCAGAAGTTGTAAGTAAGGTAGCTGAGAGTCTCTATAAATTGACTCAAACATCTGAATTGTTTACAATACTCAAGATGTTGAAAGATTTTCAAGAGTCTCTTAATATAGTAACTGACTCTCTATATGCAGAAAGGTTAGTTTTATACACAGAGACTGCTGAACATATTCAGGATGATTCTGAACTGACTTCACTATTTACTCAGCTACAACATATGATCAGAAATAGGAGTCATCCACTATATATAACACATATAAGATCTTCCAGGCTTTATGGCACAATGTAATAATGAAATTGACCAGCTGTTAATAAGAAGTCTACTAGAGGCTCCAGAAAACCATAAAAAATACATGAAACAGGGGTTTTTGTTTGATTGTTTTGTTCTTGTTTTTTATTTTTATTTTATTTTATTTTTCGGAGGGGAAACTGGGAAAGGGGATAACATAACATTTAAATAAAGAAAATATATAATAAAAATTAGTCTAATTTTTAAAAAAATACATGTTAACAGCAAAGGTATAAAGAAAGAATCCTCTATCACTGACACATCCAGGAAATTGTGAAGCAATGTCCTAATATCCTCACTCATTATATAACCAAACTCCATTACCTACAGGAAGTAACCCTAATGGTACCCAAAGAAATTATATTTGGCAAATTGATGTTTTCCATTTTACAGAGTTTGATAAATTGAAATATGTGCATTATACTATGGACACATATTCAGGATTTCAATGGGCAACTGACTTAGCTTGAGAAAGGCTGATTCTGTAACATTTGTTAGAAGTTATGGCCATTATGGGAATACTCACACAAATTAAAATGAACAGTGGTCCAGCATATGTCTCTAATAAGATGAAGCAGTTTTTTACATACTATAATATAAAACATGTTACAGGCATATCACATAATCTTACAGGACAGTCAATTGTGGAGAGAACTAATCAAATTCTAAAAGAGATGCTTAACAGGCAAGGCAGGGGCAACAAAAACCTCCAGAGATAAATTATATAGTGCTTTAATAATCATAAAGTTTTAAAATACCAATGAGCAAAAATTATGGCTGCTGAAAGATATTGGATTGTAAGGAAAAATGCTGAACCAAACCAGCATGTTTATTTTAAGGATATTCTGACATCATACTGAAGAACAAGAAGTGGGTTACACTGGGGGAGTGGGTATGCCTATATTTCCACAGGAAAAGAAGTGCTATTGATTCCTTCCAAGTTGATAAAAATCAGATATAACAAAAGGAGACCCCTGAAGACCTTGGTTATGGACAAAAAGAAGGAGACTAACAAGAGCAACAAGATAGGTGATGTATGTGTAGTGATATATATGTCTCTGTATACAGTGACAGATCTGGAACTGGCTAAGAGCTATATGTCTATATACAGCCAATAACACTCAATGCGTGCAAAATTCTCATAACTTGTTATTACATACCATCCTTTAAGATGGCACAAATGAAAATTTACATAGTAGTTTGATTGTGGGATCAAACTAACATCTAAAGAAAGACAGTTGTCTTTCTTTATTGATCTTCCTTAACTTGTCTGTGCACCTTACATGTTCCATATGAGTGTCTTTACAGAGCTGTCTGTTGCTCGTAAGGTTTGCATATGGCAGAATGAAAGAGGAGAAAGACAACCCTGACAAGATTCACAGTTTGAGATCCTGAGATTCTTGAGCCTTCCATTCCAGCTCCTTGTTTGATTCTACCTCAACTATATCAAAACTGTTTCCTCTAAAGACTTGCTTCCAGGACAAGTCGAGAACTGCTAACTTGACCTCCCAGTCTTTCAGACTGTTTTAGTCAGGACCTCAGCTAAACCACAAACTTTCTCAGCACATAGACACTGGAAGGCAAATGATGCCCGGTAGCCCTCCTTTGACAAAACCAATTTTCCTATTTCCCTTTGGGCCCCCAGAAGGGAATTTTTCATCCCAATTCAGCGAGAAGCAAGCAAAAGAGGATCGTTATCTCAGGCCCTAGATTGATGTGTATGGTTCTGGTTATTTTATGAATTATAGCTATGTTGTCATTTTAAGGAATAATCTACAAATGTTGTAGCTTTGTACAGGGAAGAAACTAGAGAGCTTAGACCCAGGAACTTCTGCCTTTCCTTTCCTCTTCTCTATCCTTCCTTCATAGGTAAAGGAGATGGGTGTGGAAGAGAAAAGGGGAGATATAGTAATAGCATAGAAATTAGAGGAATAGACAAATAAAGAGGTTATCAAATTTACTCTTAAACAAAACATTGTATAGCCAGAGCTATACAGAGAAACCCTGTCCCAGAAAAAAAAAGGACAAGGTAAGCAGTTCTTCATAATTCTGCTTTACAAAGGTCTGTCAGATGATATGGTTCAGAAGGCTGACAACTGATGCTCCAACATTTTGAAGAATGAGGGACTGTCCATGTAGTCAGCCGACTCTACAAATTGGTTAAGTTTTGGAAGCTATGTTTTGTGCTTCCTATAATTTCAGGTGAGATTTAAGTCATTCTCAAACTTCTGACAAGCTTGAAGACTAGTTATAGCCTCATAGTCAAACTCAACTTGTTTAGCATTGAGAGAGATGATATAGATTTAAGAGGAAGGTTTTCAGATGGGAATACAAGCTAAAACCAGAACATAATTTAGGTATAAAATTGTAAGCATTTAAGTTGGGATAGGTGGTAGAGTGCTTTATCTAAATTGACACATATGATGGACTGGGTGTTAAGTGTATTTTATACTTTATAATTTGCATAATTATAATGGTTGTGGTCAATTTATATCTGAGATAAAAGAGTATTTTAATTGGACAAAAGGGAGGAAATGTTGTGGGTTGCCTAGGTACTGAAAAAAAGCATTTGACAAACTATAACACTCCTCAATGTTAAAAGTATTGGAGAGAACATGAATTCAAGGCACATACCTAAACATAATAAAGGCAGTATACAGAAAACCATCAGACAATATCAAATTCAATGGAGAGATACTTGAAGCAATCCCACTAAAATCAGGGACAAGACAAGGATGCCAATTCTCTCCATATCTATTCAATATTGTATTCGAAGTTCTCAATGCAGCAATAAGACAATAGAAGGAGATCGAGGTGAAAATTGGAAAAGAAGTTGAAGTATCACTCTTTGTAGATGACATGACAGTATACATAAATGAACCCCAAAAATTTACCATAGAACTTCTACAGCTGATAAGCAACTCCAGCAAAGTGGATGGATATAAACTTAACTCAAACAAATAAGTAGCTTTCATTTATACAAATGATAAATTGGCTGAGAAGGAAAATACAGATACAACAGCATTAACAATAGTCACAAATAATATAAATAATTTTGGTGTAATTTTAACCAAACAAGTTAAACATCCATATAACAAGAATTTCAAGTCTCTCCAGAAAGAAATCGAACAAGAATTTAGAAGATAGAAAGATTTCCCATTCTCATGGATTGGTAGGGGTAACATAGTAAAAATGGCCATTCTACCAAAAGCAATCTACACATTAAATGCAATCTCCATCGAGATTCCAATACAGCTGTTAACAGACATGAAAGAGCAACTCTCAGTTTCATATGGAAAAACAACAACCCCAGGATAGTGAAAACAATTTTTAACAACAAGGAACTTACAGAGGAATAACTATCCCTGGCTTCAAGCTTTACAACAGAGCAATAGGGATAAAAACCACATGGTATTGGTACAGACAGAATGTTCAATCAATAGAACAGAACTGAAGACTCATAAATAAGCCCACAGACTTATGGATAATTGATCTTTGACAAAGAAACCAAAAATATACAATGGAAAAAAAGAAAGGATCTTAAATAAGTTGTGCTGGTGTAACTGGCAGAAAAATGAAGAGACCCATATTTTTCACCTTGCACAAAGTTCAAATCCAAGTGGCTCAAGAACCTCAATATAAAACCAGATACACTGAATTTAATAGAAGAGAAAGTAGGAAATAGCCTCAAACTCATTGGCACAGGGGGAAATTTCATAAACAGAATTCCAATGGCTCAGACTCTAAGATCAACAATTGATAAATGGGACCTCATAAAACTGAAGACCTTCTGTAAGGCAAAAGACAGTCAATAGGACAAATAGGGAGCCTAAATACTGGGAGAAAATCTTCACTAACCCCACATCCAATAGAGGGTTAATATCTAAAATATGTAAAGAACTCAAGAAACTAACCCACCTCCAAAAAGCCAAATAACCCAACTATAAAATGAGCTACATAGTTAAACAGAGAATTCACGAGAGGAATCTTGAATGTGTGAGAAGCACTTAAAGAAATGTTCAAGTTCTTTAGTCATCAAGGAATTGCAAATGAAAACAACTCTAAGGTTCTACCTTCCACCCTTACAATGGCTAACAAAAAGTCAGGTGGCAGCACATGCTGACAAAAGTATGGAGAAAGAGGAACACTTCTCCATAGCTGGTAGGAATGCAAACCGGTACAATCACTCTAGAAATCAATCTGGGGGTTTCTCAGAAAAGTGGAAACAGATCTACCTGAAGACACAACTTTATCACTCTTGAGCATATACACAAGAGGTTCAGCACCATACCCCAGAGATATGTGCTCCATTGTGTTCATAGAAGACTTATTAGTAATAGTCAGAAGCTGGAAACAATACACATGTTCCTCAGATGAAGAATGGATACAGAAAATGTGGTTGACTTATACAATAGATTACTATTCAGCTATCAAGAATGTGGACATTGTGCCAGGCACTGGTGTTGCATGTGTTTAATCCCAGTACTTGGGAGGCAGAGGCAGGCGAATTTCTGAGTTCAAGGCCAGCCTGGTCTACAGAGTGAGTTCTGGGCTACACAGAGAAACCCCATCTCAAAAAACCAACAACAACAACAACAACAACAACAACAAAAACAGAGAGAGAAAGAGAAAAGGACATCATGAGTTTTGCAGGCAAATGGACAGAACTAGAAATTAACATCTTGAGTAAAGTAACCCAGACCCAAAATAATATGCATGTTATGTACTCACTAATAAGTGTATCTTAGCCAAAAAGTACAGACTACTAGGATATAACCCACAAAACTTAAGAAGTTTAACAAGCAGAAAAGCCAAGAGAGGATGTTTCAATTCCAGTTAGAAGGGGGAAGAAAATAATTATGGCAGGCAGAGGGAGGGAGGGACCTGGGTTGGAGAGGAGAGGGAGAGTCGAAAGGGGGAAGCCTTGAGGGCCAGCAGAATAAATGGAAATATGCAGTCTCAGGGGTTGGGAGATGGAGGAGGGACCCTCTAGAAAGTACCTGAGACCTGGGAAGTGAGAGATTCTCACTCAATGGGAGTGAGCTTAGATGAAATGCCCAACAGTGGGGAGAGGGAACTCAAAAGGTCTACCTCAGTAGGTTAGGCAGGGCCTCAGGTGGAGGGATGGGGTTGCCAACCCACAGTCAAATTTCTGACTCAGTATTATTGCTATCTAAAAGAACTGCATGGACAAAAATGGAGAAAAGACTGAGGGAAAGGTGGTCCAGTAATAATCTCATCTTGGGATCCATCCCATGGGGAGGCACCAAGGCCTGACACCATTACTAATGCTATGTTATGCTTACAGACAGGAGCCTAGCTTGGCTGTCCTCTTGACTGGCCCAACCAGCCGCTGACTGAAACAGACACAAATACTTAAACCCAATGAATGGACTGAAGTCAAGGACCTCTGTGGTTGAAAAAGCCGGAAATAAACTGAGGAGAAAGGCTACCCCATAGGAAGACCAGCAATCTCAACTAACCCAGATGCCTAGGATCTCTCGGACACTGAGCCACCAACCAGGCAGGGTACAGGAGTTGGTCAGAGACCCCAGACACATATACAGCAGAAGACTCCCTGATCTGGCTCCAGTGGGAGAAAATGTGCCTAACCCTCAAGAGACTTGAGGCTCTAGGGACAGGGGAAACCTTGTGGGGGTGGGGGTGGGGGTGGGGAGCATCCTCTTGGAGACAGGGGGAGGAGGAATGGGATGAGGAACTGTGGGAGAAGGGACAGAGCAGGGAGGAAGGGCAATGGCTAGACTGTAACAATAAAGATACTAGATTGCTCAGCTAATGTGGGTACATGATACCCCTACAGAAGACAAAATTCAACTCACATCACTCATATGTAGGTCACAATTAAGTGTAACTCCAGGGTATCTGACTCCCTCTTCAGGCCTCACAAGAACCTGAATATACATGGTACACACACACACACACACACACACACACACACACGAATATATCTTTAAGGAAAATAAAATCCAAAGGTGCTGCAAAAGGATCAGAGATGTACTAATTACAAGCCAATAAACCAAATCCAGAGACAATAAATTGATATTAAATGAACTCCAATAAGATTAAATTGAATAATTCTGAGCAAGTGCCTTATGAGTACACTTTGAAACACATCTGCTAAAAGAAGGAAACTGAGTAAAATTATAGGCTTCAACCAGGTACATATCTGACCTCAGCCATAGCATATAGACTATATAGCAGAGAGACACTCCTAAGGAGTGGCCTTACGGCAGGGCAGGAAACCTTGCTTCTGTGAGGGACCACAAAGATAAGTCAATCACCTCCAGCAATACCAGATTTCCCACAGAAGCATCTACACAGCCCTGTGCCCAGGCAGTTACTACAAATGATCACCCGTAGATCATTATCCATAATAAATACCATACACTTTTTACAGAATATCAATTCAATGCCATCAGTTTGCTCTGGCAATTGCTTTTGGCATTGATGAAGTCAACAGGAACCTATCTTCTATGGAACATGTCTCTAATATGATACTTTCCTGTTTACTGTGGAGAAGTGTGAACATCATACAAAATCATAAATAATGTTGCAAAAACAGGTGATGATTTTCCTAAATAAGCCTGAGAAGATAAAATTATGTGTTTATTAGTATTCTCAGTCCCAACTTAGGAAACTTCTTTGAGTGATTTACTATGTCTAATACTTAGAATATTTCATACAAGTGTAGAATGTGCAACTGGAATTTCACTTTCACATTTAGTTCTACTTCCATGTAGCTTTTTATTTTAATTCACTATTTTCTTTGACTGAGCCATCTTGCTCCTCTACCTTCTCTTCAAGCCTGATATTCTGCCTTTCACCTGGTCTTTTTGAATTGTTATTATGGTTTCTGCATGTTTCATTTACTTCCTGTTTCATTTGTTTGCTTTTGTCGGTGTTTCTATTTACTGAATTCAATTTTTATATCCTGCATTGCCTCATTTCCTTCAGCCATTTGCTGCTGTTTTCTTGCCCATCATTTTGCTCTGATCCTCTTTGAATTGATCCATATGCTTTTGATCCCCTTTACATTAATCTCGTTTTTGATTTCTGAAATACAGATATCATTTAATTACTCTCCTTAGAGGACATAGCTATATTTATGTCAGGGGCAATTTGTCTTAGTTTTAATATTTTGTTATGGGAATGGAATGTGAACATCAGAATTTAGGGTATTTTAATGTGCATTTTGAGCTTAAAGGTTGGTATCCCAAGATGAGAAGTTAGGTGGGATCACATGTAACTGAAGACTTCAGAACTCAGTGTGAGGGTCAGGTATCTGGGGCAGCTTCTTACTAGATCCAGGTCTGTGCTAGACTGAGAGGAAGCATGTGGGGAGGTTGTGCAGAGCAGGTTCAGGACAGCCTGACAACTGGAGCTGTGTGGAAGGAGGCCTGCGACAGAGTGGGAGGAACTGTCTCCTTAGGGCACAGATGACCTGATTAGAGGGAGAAAAGCGAAAGGGTGGAGCTGAGAAACTAATGATGAGAAAGTGCCTGGAACTCCTGGTGTTAGGGGAGTGCATAACCTGAACCAAGGTATGGTGGTCACAATGAGGTGGGGTAGGGCCCAGCTGCAGAGAGATCAGGTGAGAGTGACTGGAAAATCCACGGTTCTCTAACGTACTTGCGAAAGCCTCATTTCCCGATCTGTTCATGCACATTGGCAAACTTGGTTTGTTTGGTTTTTTGTTTTTGTTTTTGTTGTTTTTCAGGGTTTGTTGGCATTCAGTGCTGTGACTGTGGACACTTCAAAGGAAAAGTAGGAATGTACAGGGCTTTTTGCAGACATCTCCTTTAGACGACTGGAGCAGTCTGGTTTCTGTGGGGGACAATAGTTTTCTTGAAGCCAGCCTCCCTAGCTCCTCCTCAGGGTTCCTGGGAAAAAGACTCTGCATAGCCTCAGACTAAAGTGAAGTCCTCAGAGAAAGAAAGACTGTGTGTTTGTGTGTGTGAGTGTGCGAGAGAGAGAGAGAGAGAGAGAGAGAGAGAGAGAGAGAGAGAGAGAGAGAGACAGACAGAGAGAGACAGAGGCAGAGATAAACAGAGACAGAGACAGAGAGAGACAGAGAGAGACAGAGAGAGAGGGGGGGCAGATTTTGATTGATTTTTCTCTTTCCTTCAAGGTTTACCATTTTTGTTGCATGAAGTTCCAGGTGCTTTCTGAGGAATCTCTTTCTCACCTGCAGGTCTCACATTGCTCAGTCAGTCCTGCTCACCTGTGAAGCAGAGCAAAGAGCCGAGGATGCAGACAGGAGAGCAGACTGTAGCAAAGGACCCAGGTATGTTAGAGAGTCTGAGGAAGGGATGGAGAAGGGCTCAAGTGACAGTAGAAGCAGGACATGAAATTGTTTTGCTACACTGTTTCATTAAAAATGATTCTAGATAATTCCAGTGACAGTAATCTCAGGGTTATCATATTTTATTTAACTCTGCATGTGAGCAATGCTGCCTCTACCATTCACATGGTTGGTTGTGCATTCATGCCAATATTAAATGGTTTCCATTAATTAATTAACTTTTGTGTTTCTTCTTTTTTAAATTTTAAGTCAACATTTGCATTAAATATGAATTCATTACATTAAATAGAAAGTTTTATCCCCCATCTACTTCTTCTCTAAGAAAGAAGACCCGCGCCCCTCCAAAATCACTCACTCCTGACATACCAAGTCACTACAGGGTTAGATGCATCCTCTCTCACTGAGGCCAGACAAGGCAACCTAGTTACAAGAATGGAATCCACAGGCAGGCAACAGACTCAGGGACAGGACCCACATGAAACCAAGTTGCACATCTGCTATATGAGTGCAGGGTGGGGTTGCCATGCCCAGCCCATGCTTGCTCTTTAGTTGGTAGTTCAGTCTCTGGGAACCCCCAAGGATCGAGGTTAGTTGACTTTGCTGGCCTTCCTGCGGAGTCCCTGTCCTCTTTGTGTCCTCCAATCCTTCCAACTCTTCCACAAGACTACCGGAGCTCCGTCTAATGTTTGGCTGTAGGTCTCTGCAATTGTTTCCATTCACTGATGGGTGGATCCTCTCCAAGGACAGTTATAATAGGCTTCTCTCTGCAAGCATAATTGAGTATTAATAATTAGTGTCACGGATTAGTTCTTGCCCATGGCATGTATCTCAATTTGGACCTGTCATTGGTCAAGCAGTAAGAAACAAAGAAAACAATATAAAGTATCAACAAAGAGCTGAGTCTTTGAGAAAATCAACAAGATAGACAAACCCTTAGTCAAATTAACTAAAATGAAGAAAGACACTACCCAAATAAAATAAGAAATGAAAAGAGAGGCATAACAAGAGATACTGAGGAAATCCAAAGAATCATTAGGTCTTATGTGGTGTATACTCTATAAAGATGGAAAATCTAAACAAAATGGATGACATTCTAGATAGATACCACTTACCAAAGTTATGTCAAGATCAGGTAAACTATTTAAAGAGTCCTATAACACCTAAGAAAATTGAAGCAGTCATTAAGAATCTCACAATCAAAAAAAACCCCAAGGGGAAACAGTTTTAGTGTAGACTTCTACCAGACTTTCCAGGACCAGCTAATACCAATATTCCCCAAACTATTTTACAAAATAAAAACAAAAGGAATATGGCCAAACTCATTTTATGAAGCCACAGTCACCCTGATACCTAAACCACACAAAGACTAAAGAAATAAAGTGAACTTCAGACCAATTCTCCTTATGAACATTGATGAAAACATATTCAATAAAATAATTGCAAAGCGAATTCAAGACCACATTAAATACATCATCTACCATGGTCAAGCAGGCTTCATCCCAGGGATACAGGGACTGTTCCCTATATGAAAATGTATCAATTTAATCTAATATATAAACAAGCTAAAAGGTAAAATAACAAATCACATGATCACCTCACTAGATGTTGAAAATGACTGTCACAAAATCCAATACCCCTTCATGTGAGTCTTGAAGAGATCAAGGATATATGATACATACCTAAACATAATAAAAACAAGAAAAGCAATACATATGACATTAAATTAAATGAAGAGAAACTTAAACAATGCCACTAAAATCAAGGATAAGACAAGAGTGCCCAATCTCTCCCTATCTATTCAACATATACTTGAAGTTCTAGCTAGAACAAAAAGCCAACTAAAGGAGATCAAATGAATAAAAATTTGACAAAAAAGAAGTCAAAATACCGCTGCTCCCAGATGAAATGATAACTGACCCCCTAAAGTTCTATCAGAGAATTTCTCCAGCTAATAAATACTTTCATCAAAGTGGCTGGATACAAAATTAACAAAAAGAAGAGACTAGTAGTCCTCCTTTATAGAAAGGATAAATGGGAAGAGAAAGAAATTAGGGAAACAACAACCTTTATAATAACTACAAATAACATGAAATATCTGGTTGTAATAGTAACCAAGAATATGAAAGAAAGATCTATATGACAAGAACTTCAAGTCTCTAAAGAAAGAAATTGAAGATGATATCAGAAGATGGAAAGATCTCCCAGGCTCATTGACACGTAGGATTAACAGTGAAAATGGCCATCTTACCAAAAGCAATCTACGAATTCAATCAATTACCATCAAACTTTGAACACAATTCTTTATATACCTTGAAAGTGAAATCCTCAACATCATAAGGAAAAACAAAAAAATCCAGATATCTAAAATAATTCTGTACAATAAAAGAATTCCTGGAGGTTATCACTATCCCTGATCTCAAGCTTTACTACACATAGGATAAACAGCACATGATTGGCCACCATCTTGACTTTAGGACCAAGAGGAGCCAAAAATTCACCATCTTGGTTAAGGGCTGTCACATGACTGACAGCAATCTTTGTTATGGGAAAGTTCTACCATCACTGCAATTTCAATTTCACGGCATTCTTCTCGCTAGCTTAAATGCATGAGAAAAAAATGTTGTTTCTTTCTCCTGCTACCAGCTGCCTAGATTAAAATTTTACCTTTGGGCTTTTAGTCACTTGATTTATTTAATGAGATATTCAAAATGCACCTTTGGGCATGTATCTAAAATATGCTCCACCATATCAAAAGGACAGTTGTTCAACTCAACTACTTTTATACCAGCTTTATTTGTAATAGCCAGAAACAACCTAGATGTCCCACAACTGAAAAATGGATAAAGAAAATATGGTATATTTACACAACAGTATATTATTCAGCTATTAAAAGCAAGAGCATCATGAAATATGCAGATAAATGGATGGAAGTAGAAAACATAATCCTGAGTGAGGTAACCCATACCCAGAAACACACAGGGTATGTACTCACTCATTGGTGAATATTATCCATAAAGTAAAGGATACCCAGGCTACAATCCACAGACCCAAAGAAGCTAAGTTACAAGAAGGGCCCAATGGAGGATGCTTGACTCTCACTTATAAGATGAAATAAAATAGACATTAGAAGTAGATGAAAGAAAGTAACTGTGCAGAAGAAGGGGTAAGGAAGAGATGTGGAAGACAATTGGATGAAGGGAATGGGAATAAGAAGACAAGGAATGAGAAGGGGGGGATATCTTGAAGATGAAGTAGAGTCTTTAGATTGGGGAGGCTGCTAAGAGTCTATGGGGGTGATGTAGCTGAGATTCCTAACAGTGGAGAATACAGAAGCTGAAATGTCCACCTCCTGTAGCCAGGTAGGCTTCCAGTGGATGGAGGCAGACACCAACTCACCCATGGAGCCATTCCACCCCAAATCTTTCCTGCCAATAAGATGTTCAGAGATAAAGATGGACCAGAGATTGAGGGAATGGCCAACCAATGACTAGTTCAACATAAGACCTATCCCATGGGAGAGAGACAATCCCTTATACTATTAATGATACTCTCCCTGCTATGCTATGCTTGTAGACAATAGCCTAGCATAACTGCCTTCTGAGAGGCTTGATCTAGCAACTGATGGAAACAGATACAGACATTCATAGCCAAACATTAGTCGGAGTGCTGGGAGTCTTGTGGAATACTGAGGTAAACGGGCTGTGGTCAAGGACACCACAAGACCTACAGGCTAAACTAACCTGGGTTCCTGGGGGCTCAGAGACTGAACCACTAACCAAAGTGCATACTTGAGCTGGACCTAGGCCACCTACACATATGTAGTAGGTGTGAAGCTCCATGTTCATATGAGTCACCTAACAATTGGAACAAGGCCACTTCTGATTCTGTTGCCTGCCTTTGGATACCGTCCACCTAGTTGTGCTGCCTTGTCTGGCCTCAGTGGGAGAGGATGCTCTTATTCTTGCTATGACCTGATATGCCAGGGAGGGTTGGTACTCATGGTGGTGAGGGGCTTTCCCTTTTCTAAGCCGAAAAGGCGGGGGGGGGGGGATGACGGGAAGGGGATATGAGGGTAGGACTGGGAGGAGGAGAGCTTCAAACAGAATATAAAGTGAATTAATTAAAAAAAATTAATCAAACTTCAATTCTGTTTTTTTCTCCAGTATTTGAATTCAATTTTCTAACAGGATTTTTGGTTGCATAGAGAAGAATCATTTATCATTTAACATTAAGTTTCTCAGAAAGAGAAAACATAAGGTTATATATTGGCTCCATAATGTATGTGCACCACAAATGTAAACCTGAGGGCTAAAGAGATAGCCCAGAAATAAAGGGCATTTGCTGTTCCTGTGGAGAAACCCAGCTTCATTCTCTCTACACACATGGCAGCTCAATACAGCACCTGATTCCAGTGCTGAACACTTGATACAGACTTCAGGACTCCACAGCCATCATGTAGGCATGCAGTGCTCAGGAAAATATGCAGATGCACACTCACAAACTTAAACAAAAACACCTTTAAATGAAGAAATAGATTCCTGTTGATTGCAATAATTTTTCAAAGTCTCTCTATAATTTATAGCTGGGGGTAAGGGGGGCTATGATGGGGAGAGTTTTCCTCCTCCAAAAGAAAAGAGAGCAAAGCTATGAAAAATGACATTTGTTCATGGTTGAAAATTTTTGTCTTATGCACAGTACCAAGTCATTGTTCTTGAGAAATTTACTTATACACTCCACATGATGCAATATAGTCGTGGAGCCAGCAATGCTTATATCCTGTCTGAAAAATAAAGTAAAAGCCAAAAAGAAAGTACTGCTCTATCATTTGAGAACATTAAATGAAGCATTGTTGTCAGTAAAATTATTATGAGCAGGACTTCTCTTGAGACAAGTAGATTTCAGGTGTCAACACATCCATCTTCGCTGTGTGATAGCAAATGCAAAAGAGAATCCAATATATAGAAATTTGAATCTCTTCATAGAATCATCAGTTTTATGGCATGAAAATGTCACATATTCCTTCCATCATCTGCACTCTTAAAAGTGTTAAAATATTTAGTAAAAGTATTCAAGACGAGCCAACAAGTCTCTTCTTCTATATAATTCTATATTTCCATAAGTTGCTCAATCAGGTCAGCCAAAGTGTCATGTATTCGCATGCCCTCTGTCATAAGCCTGGTTCTGGAAACCTGGCCATCACTAAAATGCAACCTATGTAGTACATGAGACTTACGTTCCTCATTAATATATGAGGACACAAATCCATCCTGTGGAGGAACTGGTCATCAGTATATATGTTTTTATCATTACTTACAATGGAATCTCTTTCAAAATTGTAGGTCTTAACTCCATGACAAATATATGTCCTCACAGAAAATAGCCTAGGAAGGCTGCGATGAAACAAGGCAGGGCTGCATAGACGAAAGAATTCAAAGACTTAACATTGACAATCAGAAAAGAAAAAAGCTATAGGAAATAAACAATTTAAATGATATGGTGATTTAATAGGAATGGCCCCCTCAGGCCCTTCTTGGTCATCAGGGAGTGGCAAGAAGGTAGAACCTTGCTGGAGAAAGTGTGTCAATGGGAGTGGACTATGAGGTTTTCAGAAGTTCAATCCAGGTCCAGTGTCTCTCTGACAATCCAGATGTGGAATCTTAAGTTCTTCTCTAACACCATGTGTGCTGGTATAATAGCGTGCTTCCTGCCATGATGATAACTCTAAGCCAGCTCCAAAAAATCACTTCCTTTTATAAGAGTTGTCATGGTTGGGATGTCTCTTCACAGCAACAGAAACTGTGACTAAGAAAGATGACATTACCCAGAGAAAGAGAAATCAAGGCTAATGCCGGGCAGTGGTGGCACACGCCTATAATCCCAGCACTTGGGAGGCAGAGGCAGGCGGATTTCTGAGTTCGTGGCCAGCCTGGTCTACAGAGTGAGTTCTAGGACAGCCAGGGTTACACAGAGAAACCCTGTCTCAAAAAAAAAAAAAACAAAAACAAACAAACAAAAAAAAACAAAAAACAAAAAACAAAAAACAAAAACAAAAAAAAAAAAAAGAAATCAAGGCTAACACTGTTTCAATAACACAAACAATTTTCCAAGAAATGTGGACCCAACACTGACCTGAGGTGCATTTACAGGAGAAACATCCATTCTTCCTGTTGCTACTCTCTGAGTTTCTGTTTCAGCAACAACGACCAAAACTCTTCGTGACATTGCACATCAAGGTATTAAAAATACAAATCTAAAATTAATACAACTCTGTTAAAAACATTCTCAAATCATATAAAAAGACCCCAGACCCCAAATGATACTAGAGATCTTGTCAACATTCCTATAGGCAGGAAAGCATTGGAAGATATATTTTGAGTGATAAAAGAAAATAACTATGAATATTACCATTGTATCTAGAAAAAAATGGGCTCTTAAAATCCATGGAGCATGAAGTTCACTTGAAGAAAATTATGAAATAACACAGATCATCCATTCAAGTAGCACTGATGTTGTAACTAAAGGCAAACAATGCCTCAAATACATGAAGCAAGCAATGACAGAACTGTAAAAAGTAAATAAGACTTTGATACAGGGAAGCTTAAGCACTGGCTATTTAGTGATACTGGAAATCAGAGAGAATACTAGTGAGAAAGATGACTATGAACAGCACAAAAAAACAGTAACATTTAACAGGCCTCCAAAAAGTCATCCCATACCACAGCAGAAGATGCCCAGTCTTCTCAAACTTCAAGCAGTATTATCCATCACAGTCAAATCAAAATAAGTCAACCTGGCCTGGTAATGCAAGCCTTTAGTCTCAGAACATGAGAGGCTGTGGCAAGAGGTTCTTTGAAATCAAGTCAAGTCTGTTCTATACAGAGAGTTCTAGAACAGACAGGACTACATAGAGAAAGCATCTTAAAAAGACAAAAACAAACAAATAAACAAACAAAACCCACAAATCCTCAATCATAATAAAAATCAATGTTGAAAAGGTGAGTTGTACAAAAATTAGAAGCACTGACATCAACAGTAGAGAGAAAAGAGTAAAATACATAAAAGACATGTGAATACTGATTCACTGTTAGCATGTTCTTATTCAAACATGTGATGTGTGTAAGATTTTACATACCCAAATCCTACAAGCATTTTTAATATAAATGGAGAAAATTGTCCTAAATTTATAAGATTATGAGAAACCACAAAGAATTAAAAAATTATGAGAAAAGAACCAAACCGAGGAGTGATTTCAAAATATACTAAAATTAGAGCAACATAAAATATTAAGAGTTGACATGAAGAGAGACAACAGGGGATATCAATGGGAAGACAACATAAGTGGAATTTAATATGTTGCAATGACATTAAGCAAATCTTATCAGAATCTTCCTGGCAGTATTTTATGAAATGGAGAAAGAAATTAACCCTAAAAAATAGAGAACATAAAGGAACTTCAAAATGCTCCAAAATTCTAAAAAAGCAGAAAACCCAAGAGGCATCAATTGTTCTAACTAAACATTACATTAAAATTACAATAATGAAAACATTTAATAGTGGTATGAAGACATGTTCAGTAATGTGAATGGGAGAGGGGCAGATCACCCACATGCAAAGTCAGATAAGACCATACTTGCCTCTGAGTATTAATTCTTATATAGAGTCTTCTAATACCGACAGTAGAAATATTCTGATATTATTTTCAGTGGTATTCTCTAGAAACCTTTTGAATGAAATAAAATCGAGCAAAACCAGTTAAGATCCTGTTTCTTGTTAATATCACTTGAGCCCTTCCCTTCCCCTCCCTCAGTCCCTCTACCATACCTGGATCCTCTCCTCTTCACCATCCAATGCTCTTTGCTCTGCTTTACAGGTGAGAAGATCTGGCTGAGGAGTGTGACACCTGCATAGGAGAGAAGATTCTTCAGAAAGCACCCTGGAACTTGACATAGAATAAAAATAAAAGATGTTAACATCCACCAAAGGGATAAACCAGAAGGAAAGAAAAAATATCCCCCCCCCCCCCAAAAAAAAAGGCGGTCTTGTTTCCTCTAAGGATTTCACTTTACTCTGAGATGAGAGACTCATTCACACACAGCTCATACATATGCAGAGTGTTTTCCCAGAAAACTGAGAAGGAGCTAGGGAAACTCCTGTTCACCAGCTGGCTGCAATTCTGCAGCAGGAAGTCTCTGTAAAAAGTCCTGAGAGCAGGATCGAGCTATTCTCATTCCTCCAAGAAATTCAGTCATAGAATCCAATGTCAACAAGCCATGAAATAAAAAACAACAGCTACCCTGATGTCCAGGGTCAGAATCCTTTTCTTGAACCAAAAAAGACATTTTTCTGATACAGGTGAGTGACCATAATTATTCAAAAGATGCTCTCTAATTATGTTTAACCCATAGTAAGCTTTCTAATTATAAAAGTAGTGTGGCTTGATACATTCTCACAGCAATACTAGGCTTGCCTGGACCTAAGGTGTAAAATAAGAACTAAGCATATGAAGACATATTTATGAATGCTATATTTATATCCCAAATTGCATATATCTCAGATAGAAAATTAATGAGCAGTAAAAATTTGCTAAGTAAATGCTAATATTTATAGGTATAACTGTGACACTTGATAAAGTATATTTTCCTATTCAGCTAAACCTATACTGGTTGCCCCTGTGATTATTATCTACAAGTCTCTCTGGGGATGTCTAGTCATCAGAGACAAGGGACACTCTCTTGAATAAGCAAGTGGTAAAACAGAAGAGTTAGAAAGCACAGATGAATTTAAATTCCAGGAGTTTTGTAATTGCCACAATGGCAAAGAGAACCCTGTTTGCAAACAACAGATAATGTACATGTTCTGCCAGATTATTTTATATCTTATTTTATGACTGAATATTCTAGCAACTGAAAAATGAGTGTAAAAAAAGTCACGATAAACCCTAGTTCCAAGGATCTCAAACTTCCAGGCAATGGTAAGACATGCATAACAGAATTGTCAGAGCAGCGTCCTTAAGAGCAGCTGCCAAAACACATTCCGGGTCCCTTCTTGACAGTTTCACAGCCCCTCAGCTCCTCTGACCTGGAAGGTTCGAGGGCCCCCGGGCTGCTCCGTGGGTGACTGCTGACTTCCCGAGGATGCTCAGCGTGACTCCCGCGGCTTACGGAAGTTCTCACATCCCTGGAATACGCTGCCCGCATCTTTCACCTCCCACTTCCGGACCCCGTGGCACCCTGAGTCCCTCTGGGAATGGCGGAATTTCCTGTCACTATGACCTGGTTGGTCGGAGCGATTCCTTCTGGACCTGCCCAGTAGATGTAGGTTTCCTGCTATACTTCCTTCTAAACCTGCCGACAGCAGGCTCTTTTTCTTAGCTTCCCAATTCCTCCCAGCGGTCATCAACGCCCCCTCCCCCAACACCCCTCCACACGCCTCCCAATATCATCTGATTAGGGCAGCTGCGCCCACTCTCCCCTTCAGGAACTGTCCCTTAGAATCCATCTCAAGCTGCCTTCCACAGAGCTGCAGCGGCTGGACTGCCCTGGAACGCGCTCTGCACGGGGGACTCCTCCGGTGCTTGCCAGCCTAGCCCAGAACTGGATCTGGTAAGACACTGCACCCAGGTATCTGACCCCGACCCTAGGTTTTGAACCCTTCAGATACAAGTTATCCTGCCTTGGGATACCACGCTTCTGGGCCAGAAAACACACAGCAAAAGACGGTAAACACCCTAAATTCTGATGCTTAGGTCTTTCTGGGAGGATGCTAAAGATACTTGCATATATAGCACAGAAACTTGAAAATTCGGCTTCCGTGGTGAGAAGATGTTTTGCTTTGTTTTGTTTTTGTGGACTAAGTTGCAAGGATAGGAGTGGAGGCAAATATGAAGGGAGGAGGAGATGAGTGGGACTGCATGATTTGAATGAAATTCACAAAGAATCAATAAAAGCTTAAAAAGAATGAGGAAAAGAAAATAAATTTCAGTGATGAGTGCAGAAACGTGAGGCTGTCCAAGATGCAGAAAATAAGCAATATCTATCTCTACAGTTATAAACAAGTCAGTTACACCTTCCCATCTATGGCTTTGGAAATACTAAAGAGTGGGGGAAAGGAAATAATAATAAGAAAAGGTGAGATGGGCCTGGTGTACAATTCTCCAGACTGCATACAACTATTGTTGTAATCAGTAACCCATAGCAACTGCACATTGAGTGCACTGGCTGCACTCAAAACCAGCCCTAGCCATAATCAGTCTCAGAAGGGGGCAGACTCACAGGGTCCCACCCTATGTTCTAGACTGTGGCTATAGTTAGATTTTAGGAAAAGAGGAATCACTGTCTTTAGATGAGTCTCTGTTGAGCTCACCAGGCTCACCAGATGGACCTGGTTAAATGTGATGACTCACAGAACAAAATGAATAAAAATGAACGTGAGAGGGAGGAAGGAAGGGGGAAGTGGGGGACAGAGGAAGGAAGGAGGGAGAAAGGACAGAGGGAGGGAGAAAGGAAGGAGGAAGAGGGGAATAGAGGAGGGAGAGAGGAAGGAGGGAGGGAGGAAGGGAGGAATAGAGGAGGGAGGGAGGAGAGAAGAAGGGAGGACTAGAGGAGGTAGGAGAAAGGAGAGAGGGAAACAGGAGGGAGGGAGGAATAGATGAAGGAGGGAGAAAGGAGGGAGGAGGGAGAGAGGGAGGGAGAGAGATTAGTTGAAGTATGAACTAAGACTGTAGGGGTAGGAAATGAGAGTATACACTACAAAAGGGATTTCATGTGAAATGCCAAATAACAATGGTGATGATAATAATAATAATATTACCACAAACGTCTGGAATTTCATTTTTATCTGGCATCAGGTAATAAAGAGTCTCTTCATAAAGAGTCTGAAAATAACAAGCTCCAGTTCTCCATCAAGGAATATTTTAAGTAGCTTCAGTATCAATTATTTTGTGAATTTGACAGAATTCTGTGATGAATTAATCTGCTTCTTCGGTTATTTTAAATGGGGGGGTGCTTTTATTCTTGATGCTCTGTCGTTGCTCTTTAACTATCCATTTATTTCATGTTGGTGTAATTTTGGTATGTGGTAAGAATCAAGGTATTTGTGCATTTCATTTAGAATTTACAATGTAGCTGTCCAGAGGTCATGTCTACTGATTCAGCTATGCAGTTACCTTGGGTACTTCTCAAGTTATGTTGTCAAAAATCCAGTATAAATAGGTATTGGAGAAATGAGGTTAAATCTCTTTTAAGATTCCATCTCACTCCAGTCAGAATGCCCATTACCAAAATAAATAATTCTGATATGGATATTAGGAAAAAGACACTAATATACAGTGCTTGTGGAGTGTAAACTAGAGCAGCCACTTCGGAAAACAGTCTAGGTTTCATTTTTGTTTTTGTTTAAAAAAAAAACTAGAAATAGAACTAGCATATATACTACACTGCTTAGCCATTTCTTCATAGATTGTTTCCTGATTGATCACTACAATTCTCCATGTACTTCTGCATAGGCTGGGAAAAAGAGGCACCAGTATTACCAACTCTCTTTAAAAATTCTAGCTAAGAAATAGACTTTCTATGAATAAAATGAGGATTGGGTTTTGCTGCTGTGTTCTGGGGTCCCAAACTGTGCTGTCATGATCACGATAAGTTAAGGGGCATCCCAGCTCTAAAGGGAGGTGAGAGCCCAGAAACACAAACCCAGTGCTAAGAGTCTGTCCTTAAAGCATAGCCCATGGACACCTTTCAGATGACACGGCTACTTATTTCATGTGGTGGGGAGTTTTATTGTTTCCCATCTTATGCTTATGCAAAAAAAGTTAATGACACCAGCTAATAGATTCTGCATATGTAAATGTATTAAATACATTGGTGATTAATAATGCATCTGAGTTGAGTTAAGGAATGAAAAGAAAGCCTTTTCCTTTGGAATCATTTAATTATCTAAGATTGAGTCCAAATTGGCATTCTCTACTTCATGTTCTCTGTGCCTTTTATCTTTTGTCTGTTGCATGAGCTTAAATCTGTTCCTGCCTGGCAGACTGTCTTGCAAATCTATTCTTGTGTTTCTGTCTTCTGTCTGTCTCTGTATGTGTGTGTCTATGCAGTTTGTATATTTCTGTCTGTCGTCTGTTGTCTATGTGTGTGTGTCTGTCTGCCTGTCTGTTTATCTCTCTGTTCCTAGCAAACCTTTTCTGTCTTTTTTTGAAAAGCAAGGACAGCTTTACATGGGGTGCAGGTAAGGAATGGGATACTTTACAGAAATCTTTAAGGGAGGTTTACAAAGGATTAAGGCACTGGCTCCAACTAACCTCAATCGATCAAGGTAACAAACAATATTACAAACATCACTGTTTATCAACCAATACCTACAAAGGCATGTTCATTTCAGGAGATTGCTTTTAGACTCTATATTTGATGGTTTCAGCAAATGGTACATATGCATAATCTGGATTAAGGGCACAGAAAAGTACATATTTGAAGATTTCACCTATACAATACCCTAGGTTGTAAAAGATAATTCTGTGAAGGCAAGTAATATGTATTGTTACATTGGTCTCTTAAAAAGAAAGTTAAACAAGTAAACTAAGTATACAGTAGGATAAGAGTCTCAAGTCTTAAGTGACCTCAAGGTATGTTATAAACTTTGGCTGTAAGGTCCAGCAAAAGTTTCAGTCTCCTATACTACAATTCTAAGAAAAAACAGAATCACAAAGGGCTGTCTTAGAAAATTAATAAATTTAATGGGGACCCTTTAAAAATCTCAAAGAAAAAATAACATGAGTTTTTTTCTCAACTTGGGAGGAAATACATTTTTGTGTCTTCTAAGCAATGTTTACCTTGGAAAGTTCTCAACAGACTATCATTTCTGAACATGACTGAAGTACATCAATTCATTACTGAATATTCCTCAACTGATCATAGAAACCCTATTTCAGTTCTGAAATTTGGGTCTTGTACTTATTCTGTGTGACATGTGAGCAAACACCACCGAATTTGCATTAGGAGAGAATGAAATGTTGAGATATTGAAATTCTGGGCCCTGATTGGATTAGAATGCCTCCCTGATACCAGCCAAGCATTCAGCCTGAAGTAAAGCAACAGCCTGGGATGTGGGACTTTAAAAAGACATTCCATACAGTGCAGGAAAAGCAATCTTTTGTGTTTATTTGTGAGACTTTTTGTTTCATTTTTGTTTTCTAATAAAGGTTAACGTTTTTGTGTAGAAAAATGAATGTTTCCTATACGCTGAATCATGAGAGTCTACCTTGAGTTCAATGTCATTCACTGATACAGCACAATTTGGAGACTGTCTGTCACTGATACACAAGTTTGTACCACCATTCCATCCTGTATTCTGCAGCCTCTGCAGCTGTTGTATTCTGGCTCTCTTTGTGCCATATTAATGAAACCATCTGATTTGGGACTAAAATTCTGGAATACTGTGCCCAAATTATCTTCCTTTCCTTAGATAATTTTTAATTACTTTCTCAAACAAAAGAAATCTCATTAAAGCAGCACCTATTGTGAATTTACATTTTTATTTCTCTACTTTATGATCCATTTTAAAGATAAACACAAGATACAGTTATGATGACTTAAAAATGTTTCACAAATAATTTTTATGCCTCGATTAGTGGGGTTAGAAGCAAATCAAAATACTGACTGAAGATTTGAAAATAAACACTTGTCTTAGAGTTTTACTGCTGTACCAAACACCTCGACCAAGGCAACTCTTATAAGGAGAACATTGGGGCTGTCTTACAGGTTCAGAGGTTCATTCTCATCAAGGCAGGAACATGGCAGCATCCAGGCAGGCATAGTGCAGGAGGAGCTGAGGGTTCTACATCTTCATCTGAAGGCTAGCAGGATACTCACTTCCTGGCAGCTAGGACAAGGGTCTTTGAGCCCACACCCACAGTGGCACAACTACTCAACAAGGCCACAACCTCTAAATAGTGCCACTCCCCTGGCCAAGCATATATAAACCATCACATTCCACTCCTTGACTCCCATAAGGCTGTTGAAACATATGAGTCTCTGAGGGCCATACCTAAACATAGCATAACGCAAAATACAGTTAGTCCAACTTCCGAAGTCCCCATAGTCTATAGCATACTCAACAATGTTAAAAGTCCAAAGTTCACAGTCTCTTCTGAGATTCATCCAATCACTAAATTGCAATTCCCAAAGCAAGACAGGAAACCAGCTGAGCAGACTCCAAACTCTGCATCTCCATGGCTGATGTCAAAGCAGTCTTCAGATCTCCAACTCCTTTTTCACCTTTGTTGACAGCAACAAACTTCTTTTCCTAGTCTGGTTCGACTTCCTGTTAGCAGCATTCCTCAACAGATATACACCATGGCTCTGGCATCTCAAACATCTTGCGGTCTCCAAGGCAACTTCAATATTATAGCTTCTTGTTGGAATATTTGGGATCCACACATGATCTTCTGGGATCCTCCAAAGGGCTGGCATCACTTCTCCAGCTTTGTGCTTTATAGCACTCTATGCTCAGGTTGATCCACTCCACTGCTGCTGCTGTCCTTGGTGATCATCCCAGAGTACTGACATCCCCAATATACTGGGGTCTTCCACTGTAACTAGGCTTCACCAATAGCCTCTCATAGGCTCTCTTCATGGTGTCAAGCCTCAAATCCTTTGCAAGACCCCTTCCGTCCTGGGCCATCAACTGAGGCTGCCCCTTCACTAATGGTCTTCCATGGCCTCTCACAGTGCCAAGCCTCAGCTGCTTCTTGAGAACTCAGAATTAAATATGTATGCAACCCTACTGGTTCTTAATACAAACTTCTCATGTATATCAGACATAATGGTTCCCTGAAGTAAGCACTAGTAAGACCAATACTGATGCATGATGGAACAGATCCAGTAGCTGACATCTTCTGAAGTACTCTAAGACAAGTAAGCTAAGAAATCTTTTGGATAATGCTAGTATTGGAGGCCTTTTGTGTTTAACTAACATCCTACATAGAGAGGCCACTCTGTTCAGAAGAGGCCTCATTCTGATCTCCGTAGCCTCACAAGAACTGATAACAACTTTTTCATTCTTAACTGAACTGAATATCATGCAGAAGGTGGGACAAATAGATGATGAGGCAATAAAGAACTTGGGAAAGGGCAGTCTGACTCTTGACATTGAGAATGTTTCTCCATCTTTTTTTCAGATTATTGGAAGAAAAGTTTAGTCAACTCAAAAATCACGATATTTCATTAAGTGTTCTACAATGAACATCCTTGCTCAGAATATTCAAATTTCTTTTAAGATAAAGCCTTTTTTAAAAAGTTACTGAAGACTTAAATATCTATTTTAAGTTATGTGTATGAATGCTTGGCTGACATGTATATCTTTGAACTATATATGTGCCTACAAAACCTTCTGATCCACTAAGCGGCTATTGGAAACTGATCTGATACCTTCTTTAAAACCAGCAAGTACTTTTAAACACTGATCCATCTTTGCCACTCCTGGGAATTTTTTTCTCACCAACACATTTATATTCATTAAAAGTAATAGACAGAAAAACAATATTTTTCTAGATATCAAGTGTTCTGGATCATGGCAGTTTTTTCTATTGCTGATTTCTAGCTCTGCATTATGTGACTTCTATGACTTCTACATACACCCGTGTGTTCCCCATCTTTCTTTAAATGGAAATTCTCAATGTTACTTCTTTAACCCATTACTGAGATGATTTTTTATGGAAAGATGTTTGTGTGTTCTCCCATAGAGAACATTCAGAGTTATAATAGAAGGACATATCTACAACAAAGGAAATTAGATAACTTTCCTACATCATCAACTGACATTGGATTTATAATATGCAACATTAGTACAGTCTGAGGATATCAGCAAGTGAAAGGGACAGAAAACGTCACACACTTCTGCTGGCAGAATGTATAAACACAAAAATCAAAATCTTAACAACTTGCTTCTCTGGAATCACTAAAACAATTAGGAAAGCCTGCCTTTACATAGTAGAATATGATACCAAGAGCACATGTAAGGAATACAGTTTATTAATTACAAACTGGAATAGTATAATTGTGGAGAGGCTGGAAAAGAAAGTCCAGGTGCTGAAAAGCTACAGAGCCTATGTGAGATAGATGTTAAAAGGGAGCTGGATCAGGGCAAGTGCAGAAATCATCAGGAGGAAGCAGATTCGGGAGAAGGAAGCCCAAATTTGGAGTCATAGGCTGGAAAGATAACTCCGTAGTTAAGAGAAATTTTTCCTCTTCCAGGAGACACAGGTTTGCTTCCGAGCACTCATTATGGTTGACAACCATCAGTAACTCCAGAGCCAGGGCTTCAAATGACTTTTTGTGACCTGTGTGGTTAACATTCACTCACATGTCTCATATACATATCTACATACAGGTAAAACCACGATAACATAAAATAGAAAAAAATAAATTTGAAAACATCTTTTAACATAGACAATTCACTAGAAAACTTAAATAGTTTGCATTGTCTCAAAGACCTATACAGAATTGTTGAAGTGTGAAGTGGCAGAAATAAAATAAACCTTCAAAGAAATGGAAATCTTTAGAATGAAAAGGGAGCCTAGAGAAGGAACACCTTCATTGGTTGTTCTTTATATGGCAGTGAGCGAATAATGTCCAGAATATGTCAAGAAGAAAAAAATATTGTGTTTGGTTTCATTATCTATCATAAAATGTTGGATGTTGAAATTCCTCAGCATTACTGTCTATTTTCTTCCTACCATTCTATCAATGACTGTATCACATGTTTGGGAGGTTGTATAAAATGCATTCATATGGATAACATAGCCTTCTAGCAAATGGTATATTTTAGCATTGGTCAGTATTCTTCATTTTGTGTTTCGATAGTCTTGTGTTTGATTGTCTGTTACCTTCCATTACTTTGGCCACCTGCCTTCTTTATTGCTGTTTATACTCAGTGATGTAGGTATTAAAACCTTCTTTACACTTAGCCTTACGCATCCTTACAATCTGAAGAAGGAAGGCCAAATATTCAAAAGAAATGGCTGCTTTTCTAGTAAATACATTCAAGATCAATGTAATATCTATTTTTCTGGGAATGTCATATATTTAGAATATGCAATCTGTTAATTCTCAGTTTTTCAAATTTTTACCTGCGGGCTGGGGATATGGCACAGCAATAAAGAGCACTTGATGCTCTTGCAGAGGACTGGAATTCAGTTTATAGCACCCACATGGTGTCTTACAACCATCCATGATTCTAGTTCTAGGAGGTTTAATGACCTCTTCTGACTTTGCATACTACCTATGTGTACATTTTGTAAGCATGGATACATGGAGGCAAAACAGTCATACACATAAAAATAAATCTTAAGCCAGACAGTCATGATGCACACCTTTAATCTAAGAATTCTGAGGCAGAGGCCTCATCTTTCAGAGTGAGTTCTATAACAGCCAGGGATACACTGAGAAACTCGGTCTTTAAAAACCTAACTAATTAAATATATAAAAGAATAAACTGTTATCTAAAGTATCTCTTGGCCATAACTCCCTTCTTCTGATAGTCAAAATGTACCCTTTAATTTTATGACTCCTGTGTAGCACAGCCTGTCTCTATTCTGTGTTCTCTAGGTTTTTGTTGCTATTGAAGAAGTATGGGTCTGCTGTCTTTATGCCTAAATATTTTATTGTCTGACATGTATAACCCATTTACCTCTATTCCTCTCTTTCAATCATTTACTAAACATAGCCACATAGCTATGTTACCAATGTGTTTACTATACACATTAGATTCTGAGAACTGCTGACAGTTGTTCTCAAAAAAGAATGTTGGCCACAAGGTTACTCTGACAGCTCAAGTTTTTGATGCTCCTTAATGTTGGATGTGCAGGAGTTAGTGTTTGATTCCCACAAAGTTGTAGTCTCAAGTTCCTGGTGTGTTTTACTGCAACTTTTTGTGAAACTTTTTTTTGGATGGTAGTAAAGGATATTCTAGATGGTTCCATTATGGATAAAGAAATCATGAAGCTACAATATCAAAGTAGAAGAAAGATTGTGTTTAAATCTGAGTGTGTTGTTTAGAAGGAAAGACTATGTTTGAGGTTTAGATGGTATGTGTGGGCGTCTCTGCAAACACTGTGTCTGCTAGAGTAACAATCAAGTGAGACAAGAAAGAAGTCTAGTTCAACAGCACTCTGTAAGTATTATACAGTGCTCAAAGGGTTTAGGTTATGGGTTATACCTAATGAAAATATTGCAGCTCTGAAGAAAAAAGTATTCTCAATGCAAATATTTTAGCTCTGGGAGAAAAGATATAACCAATGTAGATGTTACAGCTCTGAAGGGAAAGGTATCTTGGCAGTCAGGTGCCAAGATACACCACAATGTTATGAGGAAGAACAATCCACACATAAGAGATTTATTGGTAAAAGAACAGGAAGGTGGCTGCATCTGCTCAGGTGAGAAGCAGAAGAGAACTGAGTGGAAAACAGGCTTTATATGGGGTTTCTTGATAAAGGTAGATTTTCCTGGGGGGGGGGATTTCTCAGAACAGTGATTGGTGGGATTTTAAGACTGGAGCTTGGATGAGCTCATGAACTGGCATTTTGCAAAACCCAGAAGTAAACTTTATAGACTCGGTAGTCAGTGTTGGTTCAAACTTCTAGATTCATACCCCAGGGTAGTTTATTTAGGCATATTTAAGTATAGTATAATTTTGAGAAAATTTTTCCTGATAATAATTATCACAATCCTCTGTGCACAATAAAGCTTAAGGTGTGACTACACTGAAACTCTTACAAAGTACATGTGACTTTTCCATAAATGTGGATTCTAGAGCTAAAGGGCCTAGTGGAGGACAAGCACAGTGTAGAAGTCACCATGCTACAAAGTACATGTGACATCTCCCCTAAGGTTGGGCTCTATTGACTGAGGAACAATGCCTTTACAAGGTAGAGTTTGGGATAAGCATAATATTTTGGGATATTCACTTGTGGCCTGGCCTTACATAGAACACACAGTCACTAAGCAGCTAATTTCATCCTTTTTTTTTTTCCTTCTTGGTCAGAAAACATCTCTTCCATTGAAGAGAAAACCCTGAGTGGTTACCATTCTTGGTTTCCCTAGAGCTTATCTGTGACTACAAGAACCCCTTGTCCCCTACAGATAAGAAATGTTTTTGGATATTTCTAGTTCTTAGGATTCTAGTGTTATGTTATGTAGTTAGAAATGCAGTCAAAAGGTGTTTTCTGTAATATACATTATGTTCTTTAGAGGTGCAAAGTGTGATTACATTGCATGATTGTATAGGCAAGTGAGGCTGGTGTCAAGGTGCATATCCATAATCTCATCACTCAGAACACTGGGGCAGGTGTAACCCTGTGTATCTGAAGCCAGACATCAAGCTGTCGTTCCAAATAATGGGCCTCAATTCCCTTTTGGCGTACGTGAGCACATGTCCATTCAGATGTATATTACTTATCTAATGTGTCTTTAGTGTTTGATTCAGGCCAAATCAGGCATTGAATCTTTACTCCCAAAAGCTTAGTGCCACCATTGCCCTAGCATGTTTCGCAGTAATGACAGATGACAGACCAAGGCTTTTTTGGTTGCATTGGTCTCCACATTTCTTATTATGTGTGCAGCCTGAAAAATGCCTTCCCAGATCAAGGATGTTAGAACAATTGAGTGAAGGTTCTGTGTAGGCATCAGCTTTCATATTCATTGAATTGTGTGTCTTGTCTTCATCACTGAGGCCTTGCCATCAGTTTGTAGAGAGCGACCTATTTGGTGGCAACAGCCTGGATTGTTTGGGTATTTCCATTGATCTCCTTTTGCCAACAAGTCAATTGGATATAACCCAGTCCCTGTACCTGAAATTTCTTTTCTGGACAAGAGATATCCAAATGGGATTCAATCCAGTATTTGGAGAATTCATCAAGATCATCATATCTTTATAAAATAGCACTTTTCAAATTTTATTTTTTTCTAACAAACATCTTACAAGAAAGTGCAGATAACAGGACTTCGAAGAGTGTTGCTCTGTAATTTTCTTTTCTTACCCATTGGCAGAATCATAAGTGTGGCAATGCAATATTATGAAAATCTATCTTATATTCTATGAGCATGTATATCACTTGCTGAAAACAATCAAATACAGAGGCTGAAAGCGAACTTCTAAAATGAACATGCCTTTATGGATACTAGTTGATAAACAGTGATGCTTGTAATACTTTTTCTTATTTTGATCAACTGAGGTCAGTTGGAGCCTGTGACCTAATCCCTTATAACACTCCCTTATAGATTTCTGCAAAGTGCCCCATTCCTTCCCCATGTGATGCTTTCATTGCTGTTCAATAAAGACAGCAAAACTCTTTGTTAGGGATAGACATAGAGACAACAAAAAGATACATACACAGAGACAGAAGACAGACGCAGAGGGATACATTCACAAGACCGCCTTCAAGAAGATATAGGTTCAAACTCCTACGACAGACAAGAGGATGGAGGGCACAGGGATCATGAAGTAGAGAATTCAAATGTGGGCTCATTGTTAGTCAAATAACTCCTCGAGAAAAGGCTTTCATTTCCTTCCTTAACTCAACTCAGATGCTTTATTAATCACTAATGTGTTTAATCCATTCTCATTTGCAGGATCATTGTGTTTAATCCATTCACATTTGCTAGAGCTAGTGACATTTTTTGTTTGCTTGTTTGTTTAGCATAAGCATAAACTGGGAAACAATAAAACTCACCGCAGTGTGAAACAATTAACTTTGTCATTTGAAAGGTGCCCATGGGCTCAGAACCCTGAGCTTTCAGGACAGACCTTTAGCTCTGGGTTTGTGTTTCTGAGC
The DNA here is from genome assembly GCA_019843815.1 of Montemys delectorum. NCBI lineage: Eukaryota > Metazoa > Chordata > Mammalia > Rodentia > Muridae > Montemys > Montemys delectorum. The sequence continues at coordinate 31,895 of JADRCD010219957.1, forward strand.
CCCCACCTCCCTGCAGAGCTGGGATGCCCTTTAACCTGTTAGGATCATGACAGCACAGCTTGAACCTCAGAACACATCAGAGAAGTATGGCCCTCGTTATAATCGTAAAAAATCTATTTCTTAGCTAGACTCTGTAAAGAGACTAGGGAAATTCTAGAGTATCTCTTCCCCAGCCTATGCAGGCATGTATAGGTGTACACAGAGGATTATAGAGAACAATGAGAAAAACATCTATAAACAAAATGTCCTTTGGTTAATTTTTTTTTAAAAAAAAATTACTCTTCTGAGAGGATGCTAAACATGCTTTTTATTTATTTATTTAAAGGGCAAAAAAAAAATCCCTATGAAAATTCAGTGGTAATGCACAAAGGTGAGGCTGTCAAAGATGCAGGGAATAAGCAATGTATACGGGCACAATCACAAGCAAGTCAGTCACGCCATGCCATCTGTAGCTCTGGGAATATTAAGGAAGAGGAGGGAGAAAGAAGTAAGGAGAACAGGCGAGATGGGCATGACGTGCCATTCTCCAGACTCCATACAACGATTGCAATCGGTAACTCAGAGCAACTGTACTTACCTACACTGCCCTCACCCAAGACCAACCCTAGCTACAATCAGTCTCAGAAGAGGAGAGGGTCACAGGGCCCCACCCTGACTTTGGCAATAGGTCGATTTTAGGAGAAGGGGGATCACTGTGCTTAGTTGTGTCTCATCTGCTGAGACCAGCAGGTTCCAACACATAGTTCCAGACCCACAGTTTCACAGATGATCCTGATTAATCATGATGGGTCACAAAACAAAAATGAATTGAGAGAGAGAAAGGGAGAGGAGAGATTAGTTGGAAGTATAGACCATAATTGTAGGGGGTAGGGAAATCCAATGTGCACTACTTATTGAATTCAGTTTACATATTCTACATTGTCCCTACTTCCTTCAGGCGTTTGCTATTGTTTTGTTGCCCACAAATCATTTTGTTCCTGTTTTGAGTTTATTAACATACTTTACAAGCTTTGACCTCCTTGAACATGACTCTGGTTGTCAGTTCTGTACATTGGATATTCTAGCTCCTTTCTTTAGGGGATACTGATATGATTAAGTGCTTAGAGGCAACAGCATTCAATCTTTGTTTTACTTTGTTTTGGGAATAGGATCTGAGTGAGCATCAGAATTTACTGGGGGTGGGGGATGTCCAAGGAGGTGAAGTTAGACGGAATAACATATCTGATGGGATCAGAACCCAGGTTGGAGGTCAGATACCGGGTGTATTATCCTATTTGATCCAATTCTGGTCTAGCCTGGCAGCAAGTATAGGGGAAGCTGTTCAGAGCAAAGATCCAAGTCTAGGTCAACCTGGCAGCTGGCGTTGTGTGGAGCTGCCACTCAAGACTGAGTGGGAGGAGCTGTTCCTGATGGGTGGACACCCCTGCCTGGACTTTAGGATGGGGGCTATGGGGGAACAGTTGGGAAGTATTGGAAGCTAATTAAATAAAAAGGCCTATAGTAAGCAGGTTTAAAGGAATCGCATAACCGGAAGTGGGCTATGTTGGGCGGGTGCAGGAGGAGTTTCTCTCAGAAAACAAGCGTGAGTGACAGGAAATTCCACCTTTCCCTGAAAGACTCAGGGAGCCACAAGGTTTAGAAGTGGGGGTGGAAAACCCTGGCGGTGTTTTGAGGTACCTGAAAACTCCCTTAAGTTTCAGGTGCCTTTGGAGGCATTTTGGAACGAGTCAGCAGCTCAGCAGCGGGAACCTCCCAGGTCAGAGGGGCTGAGGGCTGGGAAACCGGTGGGAGCGGAGGAGCAGGGGTGTGTTTTCCTCGGCCACTCTCGTAATTCTGCCTTGGCTATCTTAGCGTTGTCGGGAAGTTTGAGAACCTATGAACTGGGGTTTATCATGATGTTTTCATTTATTTTACGGTTGCCAGAATATTTTCCTAAGATAATCTCGTAGAGCATTTGCAGAATCTGCAGTTTGCACGCAGAGTTCTCTTTGCTCCAGCAGTCGCAAAGCTCCTCGAATTCAAATTCATTCATGCTTTCTTAACTCCCCTGCTCCACCATTTCCTATTCAAGACAGTGGCCTTTGGCCCAGAGAATAGGCATCCTCAGAGAGTTTTGCAGATATTAGTCATATGAAGAACGAGTTCAGATGTGATTGAAAATATACGTTATTAAGCACCATAGTTACAGCTGTGTACTTTCAATTTTACTGAGTAAAGCTTTACTCCCCATTATTTTCCATCTTAGATGTATGCATTCTTTGATATAAATACGGCAGTCAGAAACGTATCTTTATATGTTGAGTTAAAGTGTTACATCTTAGGTCTGAATGAAAGCTGAGGACATAATGCTCTGAGGTAAGGTTGAAGGGAAGATTATTGTAGGTTATGTTAATCCTGAGATTTGCCTGAGAAAAATCAATACCATCATTTGGGCAAACATTGTTAAATATTAAATACTGACCAAGCTACGGTCCCATGCTACAGGCGTTTATAAAGACAAACGTATACGCATTCCGTGAGAGTTTGTTATTTTTCCAAGAACTACAACTCCCAGCACTTCAGGAAGTTATTTGGTTCTTGGGCAGGTAGTGCTTACATGTTAATTTTGGGCTTTACAGTATGAGAGAGAAAACAGGCAGAGGCATCTGGAAGGGTTCAGACTTAACCTGGTTGTGAGTTGGGGGAGGGGGAGGGGGGAGTTAGGGGATAGGAGGCTCCCAAGAGAAGAACCAGGTGCCAAGGAAACACTTATCCAAAGATGTCAACTGTGGTATGTTCATAGGCACCTCAGTTAGCCATTTTTCCTAAGTTTCTTTGCTATCTAACAAGGCCAGACCAGTATGCATGCTGTGGAAGGGCGATGTCAGGCTACCTTATTTTTACAGATAGAAAACTCACTATAGATTAAATAAAATTAGAAAGCACTTTTTGAATAATTATAATTGCTCACTTACATCAGAAATGTATCTCGTTAGTTCAAGAAAAGCACATGTGGCCAAACTGTTAGTTATTTCACAGTTGGCTGACATTGAATTCTGTGACTGTGGACTTTCTTGCCCAGACGTGCAGTTAGGGCTTTTTTTCAGAGACCTCCCTTTGGAAAAGCGCATCAGTTTGGATTCTGTGCGTCACAGTAGTTTTCTGGAGTCTTCCTTGCTCTTCCTCGAGGGTTCTTGGGAAAAGGACTCTGCATGTTTGTAACTGTGTGTGAATGAGTCTCACATCTCATAGAACAGAGTAAAATCCTCAGAGGAAAGAGACATTTGCCATGGTGTTTTCTCTTTCCTCCATGTTTCCCTATGGGATGTTGACCATCTTTCATTTTTATTTCATGAAGAGTTTCAGGTGTGTTCTGAAGAATCTCTTCTCTACATGCAGGTCCCCCACTGCTCAGCCAGATCTGCTCACCAGTGAGTAAACTAAGAACCCTGGATGGTGAAGGGAGAGGAGATGATAGTAAAGAATCCAGGTATGTTAGAGGAATTGAACAAGGGGTGAGATGAGGCTCAATGACAGTAAAAAGAGAACATAATGTTGGTTTTATCAGATTCTATTTCATTAATCATTCTGAAAATTTTCACTGAGTATAATATTAGATGTTGGAAAAAAGATTTCTCCTTATAGGTTGTACAGTAAGCAGGGTTTTTTTTTTTTCAGTATTTGGTTAGTTTGAGGTCTCTGAAATAACTGTTGCCCATTGAAAACAAAGTTTCTTTGACATAGACTGGAAGTAGCACCATACTATCTATGTGAACCAAGCCATTTGAACATGTAGCAAATGTCAGAAGTGAATTTCCCTCTAGGACCTGGAGTTTCCACTAAAACCCATATATTTTGCACACATATACACCCCCCCCCATGTGCAGCTGGCCTCAGATTGAACCAAAAAACCTTTTGTTACCCACAAATTGTCTTGGCACTATGGCACCAGTGGACTTGGCCTTGCATGGCAGACTGAGATTGTAGCACACAGGATCTATAGCTGGGTATGGACATTGACACCTCTGTCCTTAACCCCAGTCTGCAGAGCAGTTTTTGACACCATGAATGCAACCACCAGGCTCTCCAAAATATTTGTAGACAGTGTGAGTAGTCTAATCTGAGGTGTTTGTTGGTTTTGTTTTTTCTCTCAAAAAGATCCACTTTTTTCTGTTTATCCTATATTGTTCTCTTTAAGCATGTCTCTGTCCTTGAATTGTGTTCACTGACAGACTCTGAGTTAGTTCCGATTAGAGCACAGTAATTCCACCTGTCCTTTGTTTTTGTCCTGTTTGTATTAGCTGTGCTTCTGTTCCTGGTGTATGTTTCGTCTGGTCTCACATTCTTGAGGGCTTCCATATTCAGCAAATGTCATAGTCTATCTCAGAGCTTTCATGTATCTATTGACATAGTCATTTTTCTTCTCTCACTGACTCTGCATCTTTAGTGTCTGACATTGATTAGTTCGTGGGTGTTAAAATAATCTTACATTCTTGGTGTGAACTCACCTTTGCCTCCATTTCTGTGTAATATAGACACTGTGTCTGTGTAGACCCTGAAGACTGGTCTATGATTTTTCTTTGCATACAGTGGTTTGAGCTCCTCTGCTTTGGGCATTGAATTAAAGGCAGCTTTGTATGATGACTTTCTAGTGTTCCTCTTCTGTGTGTTTTAAGTAATAATCTCCTTTAGGCAGATCTCCTAAGGTTTGTTTAAGGAAAGAAGAATTCCATACTAATCTTTCCAGTCCTCATAGAGAAAACTCCCTGCTTCGGTATCAGCACCTGCTTGATGTGTGTTCAAGTTTTATAATGTAGGAGGTTGGTTTATTCGCTTCTTTCTGGGAACTCATCATTTCTTCTTCAATTCTGATTCATTCATGTATGACTTTCCATACCCTGCATAAGGTAACCCTGACATCCCCACATACATTGTGTCCTGCATAAGGTAAGCCTGACATCCCCACATATATTGTGTCATGTGGATTATATCAGTAAAAATTTTCTAGATTACTGCTTGATATAGTGCACAAGCCATCTATTTGAAAGCATTAATTAATGTCTCTTCTAATGACTTTGTTCTCTTCTTATCTTTCGGAGGAGGAAGGCTCCCCGACTCCATGTTTTTCCTTTGCCTGTAGCTATGTTTTATATAGGTAGAGATTTTCAAGAGAGGTTATATTAGACAGACTTCCATTTATTTCTTTAAAATATTATTTAAGTATGGGAGTATGTATGTGCATTTTTATATGCACTGTATTCATGTTTGAGACCCATTGAGCCCTGATATAATCATTAAACCCGTGGCACAGGAGACACACAAAACCATGAGTTGCCTTGTATGCAGAATTAGACTATTTCCATTCAGAAACGGTGACTATCCTTTTGCCCTAGAGATGTTACTCCAGTCCCTACATTTAAATTTTCCGGTGCACTTTCATGATGGAGCCAGAAGTTAACACTGAATTCTATTTTTTGAAAAATGAAGGACGAATCATAAATGATATTTACCTGTGCAACCTAAAATCATGTTAGATGACTGAGCTCAAATAGTAAAGAAAAAAATAGAGCTGAAATCAAAATAGTCAGATTTCCAATTGAGCAATAATATTTTCATAATTAATGAAGTTAGTATAATTCTTACACAACTTAGTACGTTTGTTTCAATCATAGAACGTCTTCTTCAACTGAGTGCATTGTCATATATGCATTTATTTAGATATATATTTTGTAGTGAAACCTCACGGAATTACTGAAATTATTATCTATCTGTATTGGCTGTGTTGCCTTTTAGAAATCTTGTATAATATTAATGCTACATAATGCCAACTTTTCTGTTTACTTCATGGTTGTTAGATATTGTTATAAAGTAACGGCATAATATATTTGATTCTATGTGTTGTTTGTAATGTTCTATTTATACACTGATGTTACACTCCTTATTGTTTCAAGAAAAAAAAGCCTCTGGCTTGTAATTCATCCATGCATTCTTTATTTTAGACTCTACCTTCTTCTTTCTAGAAAAGGTACAGCATTGAATCTAGGCCTCAGGATCTCAACTGAGCATGTTAGAATAGTTAGGCAGGTGAGTCCTAACTGCAGACATTTGAACAAGGCTGATAGCTGTAGAATTTGGAAGTTTTAATCATCATAATTTATCATCTGAGATGTGACACTGGGATCCTATTTGAGATCAACACAGAGTTCTTAGATGTACATTCCTGCATCTAGAACTCAAGTGTTTACCTTATATTCCCTGAACCTTTGCTGATTATGAGACCATCATGTCATTCTGCTTTTAGAGAGAGAAGAAGATAGCAATATATATTGTAACTATTTTAGAAAATACGTTTTATTAAAAAATTTTTTTCTTTTATTTATGTGTGTTAGTATATTTGCCTAAATATATGCATGTATGCTATGTAGGCCTCATGCCTGTAGGGTTTAGAGTAGAGGACTGTATCCTGTGGAACTAGACTTCAAATCTGTTGTCTATCTAGGAATGGAGGCACACATGCCTTTAATCCTAGCACTGAGGAGGCAGAGGCATTTGGATCTCTGTCAGCTCCATGCCAGCTTGGTCTACAAAGAGAGTTCCAGGACACCCAGTGCTACTAAATGAACTTCTGTCTTAAAATAATAAGAAAGAAAATCTCATGTGTAGTACCATGAGGATGCTAGGAACCAAACTGCACTTTAATAGACATTACAGAATCTGAACTGGAGAGAAGATTTAAAACTGTAGTGATAGTGGCAATTCCAGCAGCACATAATCAATGAGTAACTATCCATGACAGCGTCTGTTCATATTCAGGGATGTGGCTGTGGAATGCTTACAGTGCGAGTGGGAATGCTTAGAGTGTGCTCAGAGGCCATTGTACAAAAATGTAATGTTGGAGAATTACAGCACTCTATTCTTTATCGGTAAGGTTACCTTCTTATAGAATGTCTGATACATCCTTTGTATTTATCTGCTTTGTGTATGTGTGTGAACTCTGTGTACTGTCTAGAGACTCCTAGAAATGAGGGAAATTCTGGTTATCAACATAATCCTATCAGAGTGCTTCCTTTAGGTTTTTCTATGTTATCTGGAAGTGGGACCAGTGTTATGTTCTGCATGTTCTCTCCAGCTCTCTTATTTTCTCCCTAAGAAAAGGGGCAGTAACACTATGTAACCACACTAGATGCAACAGTGCTGGAGACATGGTGTGAGCAATGGAGACAGCTCAACTGGTGTGCTGGCTAGTATCATGTTAACTTGACATACAAACTAGAGTTATCTGAAGAGTTTGAAGTTCAACTGAGATAATGCCTCTATAATATCTAGCTATAAGGCACTTTCTTAATTTGAGATTGATGGAGAAGGGCCCAGCCCATGTGGATGGTGCCATCCTTGGTCTGGTTGTCCTGGGTTGTATAAGAAAGCAGCCTGAGCAAGCCATTGGAAGCAAGCCAGTCAACAGCACCTTTCCATGGCCTATGCGTCAGCTCCTGCCCAGGATCTTGCCCTATTAGTGTTCCTGTTCTGACTTCCTTCGGTGATGAAAAGTGTTGAATAAGGATAAGCCAAATAAACATCTTCCTCTCCAGCTTGCTATGTAGTCATGGTGTTTCACCAGAGTAGTGATTCTCCTAACTAAGACACAGGAAGCCTGCCTGCCTCTGCCACCTGAATGCCAAGATTACAGGAGCAAGCCTACAGAGCTGGCACTTAAACTCACAGCATTTAAGGATAGTTTTTTTTTTTTGGCTGTGTACTTTTATCAAGAAGAAGGGCAAAGCAAAGAGCCTGCTCAGCAGACTTTGTATAGAGATTGAATGTTGCATAATTGCAGCAGGCTGGTTCTGTGTGAGGATCCTTTACAGTGTCTTTAGCTCCTCCTCCGGATTCCAAGGACTATTACTCTACAAGTTTCTGAGTTCAGTGTGAATGAGTCTTACCTGTCCCTGGATAAAATGAAGTCCTCCGAGGAAAAAGAGAGCACTGCATGATCTTTTGTGTTCTTCATGTTCGTCCTTTTGGGAGGTATAAGGTTTCTTTCATTTTTTGTTCCATGATAGATTAAGAAATTCAGGAGTGTTAAATATCGTCATCCCCACCATTCAGTTCCATATCAGCTTGCTAAGTTTGATTGATCTATGATTGGAAGTGTTAGAACTCAAGTCAATACTAACTGTAAATGCTTACAGAGCATTTTCAATATTCTTCCACTATACAGAGTTTGGGAATCTTTTGTAGATTCTTTTTCTCTACTGCCACTATAATGTATTAGAAATCCAAATTAATTCTGAAGAATGTTTTTCTTGTATGGAAGGCCAACTGATCAGCCAAACCTGCTCCCCTGAGAACCAAAACAAAAAATCCTGTAAGGTATAAAGAAAAACTGTAGCAAAAGGACTGTGTGTATTTTGGAGTAATTAAGATGAGATTAGTGAGGTGTTCCAAGGACAGAGGAAATGGGGTGGGAGGAACATTGTAGAGATGCCCCAGTAGCAAATAGTACTTGCTTGTCTTAAACAGACTCGTGTACAGTTCTCAGCATCCCCATGATGTCTGGAAACCATGTGTGCCTTCAGTTCCAGGAGATCTGATGCCTTCTTTGGACCTCAGCAGGAACCATGCACAAAGAGAGCACATATATACGTGGTGCAAAACACTACTACTGATAAGCTAAAATAAAAACATACTGAAGATTTTAAAAGCAGTAAGAATAAATGAGACATGAGATTGGTTTTTTCCATGTTCTGTTTCTATAGAAATGGTTCTGGAATATTCTACTGTAAATCACCTCATGATTTGCCTGTTATACGCATTACAAACTCCCTATGTAATAATACTAGAACAAAATATAATTCATTTGTGCATGTGTATGAAGACATCCTTATTCTATTTGTGCCATTTTGGGGGTTTATATCAATATTATATAAAGTTCATTACTGCATTTAAGCATACTGTGAAATTAGGAAACGTATTGCTTAAAGTTTGTTTTGTGATCTTTTAACTTCGAAAGCTTCCATTGTTCCTTTATATTCTTCTCCTTTTGTGGTCAGTTTTCCCATCTCCTGATAGAATGATAGTAGACTTTAAAAGAGCTGTTTAGTATCTCTGCAGAATATTAAACTGTCTATATGTTCTCCCCATTGACTTCTCTTGTTGTTTTTTTTTAAGTTTTATTTATTTTATGTATATGAGTACACTGTAGCTGTTTTAGACATAACATCAAGAGGATGTAGGATCCTACTACAAGTGGTTGTGAGCCACCATGTGGTTGCTAGGAATTGAAGTCAGGACTTCTGGAAGAGCAGCCAGTGTTCTTAACCGCTGAGCTATTCAGCACCTCTCCTGTTGTTTCATCATAATTTCCTGGCAGGAAGCAGGGAGCCACCTACCTTCTCAGGTTGTGTAACCCTAGTTTCTAATGACTCAGGTCCACTCTATCTGACCAAGTTTCCTGGCAAGGTCCATTGCCCTACAGGCCTCTTAGTGCTCATAACCTATCATTCGAACTGTTCTTGATTAGGTTTTGGAACATTACATGAGTTCTCTTTCTGAAATGGAACCTTGAATCCAATCAGAAAATGGTTTACAATAAGTTGGTTTTTTTTGTTTTGTCTTGTTTTTGTTTGTTTTTTGTTTTGTTTGTTTGTTTGTTTGTTTTTTTGTCTGCGGTTTTCATAAAGCAACATGATGACCAAGGCAAATTGTAGAAGAAAGAGGTTACTTTGGGGAATCTTCCAAAGGATAAATAAGAGACTATCATGGCAGGCGGGCCTGACAATAAGTAGGCATGTTGGTAAGATCGAAAGCTGAGAGACCACATCCCCAGCCACAGTTAAGTGAGGAGGGAAAGAAAAACTAAGTAGATTGTGGCTATTTTTTCTCAGAGCCTACCCCCAGTGTCACACACATATTTCCTCTTTCCTTCATGTTTATCCTTTTGGTAGGTGTTAGCATCTTTCATTTTATTCCATGAAAAGTTCCTGGTGCTTTCTGAAGAATCTCCCTTCCATATGCAGATCTCCCCCTGTTCAGCCAGATCAGATCCGCTTACCAGAGAATCAACTAAGAGCCCTGGGTAGTAAAGAGAGAGGATGCTGTTGCAAAAGATGTTAGAGAGACTGAGAAAAGGGGTGGGGTGGGTCTCAAGTGATAGTGGAAAGAACATGAAATTGGTCTTGCCAGTCTTGATTTTGGAAAATTTCACTGAGAATAATATTGCATGTGGTAATATGGATTTCCCTTTATAGTGTATACAGTGAACAGTCAGTTGTGCTCAGCATTTGATAATTTTCAATCTCTAAAATAATTGTTGCCTATTGAAAACCATGTAGCTTTGACCCAGACTGAAAGCAGCACCAGGCTACATGTGTAAACTGAGCCTTTGTACATGGAGCAAATGTCAGTAGAGGATTCCCTTCTAGGACTTGTGACTTTCCTTATTGTTGGTTTTGGCCAGGTTTCCAGTATAACCAGTGTATTTCCCCCCTTTGGAACTTCAGATTGAAGCACCTCAGATTGAACCAGAGTGCCTTCTGTCACCCACAAAATAGTCTTTCCACTATGACACAATTGGGTATGCCTTGCCTGGCAGATTGGGACTGTAGCACACAGACTCTGAATCTAGATATGCTCTGCTCCTTGCACCATCATTGTCATACATTGTAGTGTCCCCCTATTGTCTCTAGTTCTAATATATATAGGTTCACTCTTTTAGTTTCAATTAAGTGAGCAATGCTTTGTCAGTACTTCAGTCTTGCACAGAAACAATTCTGTCATGTTGAATCATTGAATTACATTTGAGTCTCTAATTTTATTAATTTCTCCATGGTGTTACTAATATCTTTGTACATCCTATTTCAGATTGCCTTGTTTCCAGCCTTGTAAGCCCTCAGGCACATAATTATTGGGAAAAGTGTTTCTCAACTAGTACAGTTTCTCTTGCTGCCAACCTTTTCAATGTGTCTTTGTCACCCCATTACTATATGATCATCTTTCCTGAGCTGGCCCTCATCTTGACACTCCAAGAATGTCCTTGGTGTTCCATGAATTCTGTCTCACTGATCATCGATTTGTATCTCAAAAGTAGCTAATTAAGGAACAATTAAAGGGCAGGAGATGTGGCTCAGCAGTTAAGGGCACTTGTTGCTGTTGCAGTTTCCAGGTTCAGTTTTCTGTAACTGCCCAGGGAATTTGCATCCTTGCAGAGCTCAGGTTCCAGAGCATCTGTGGCTCTCGTGAGGCTGCTGTAGTCTTTGAGTGCATGAAGTACACAGCAGGCAAAAATACCCCTGACAATTAAATTTAAAGAAATAAACCTTATTTTTAAAACAAGACACTAGAAATAATCTAAAGGTATTGCTTAAGGAGTCAAAATAACAGGACAAGAAAGAATATAGATGTGCCACTTCTGGTGTGATATGGAGCCTGAATATGCTGACACCTCATGCCAACATTGGAACAGTTAGGTGATCCCTCTGTGTAATAAAGCTGTTTGTATTCATGGATCCCAGAGCTGGAGAATGTCTTGTGCCCAATGTAATGTGGCAAAAGACATTTCATCATATTGCTATGTAATTAGATACATACCAGTAATTTTTATGAGGATCCACCCCAATTGTGAAAGAATGTGTAATACAGGAGAGTGCTGTTATCCATCATCCCACCAACAAAGAAGTCTGCTATGGGAGGAAAGTGAATGGTATCAAATGGCATGCTTTTCTTATTCTGAGGTATAACCACAGGCCTGCAGATCTCAAACCACTGATCAGTCAGGCCTGATGTAGAAAGAACATGTTCTCACTCTAAATAGTTCATGATCAGCAAACAAGATTGGGCATATGCAATAGTAAAATAATCAATCAATTGCTGCATGTTAATTTTCTCCTCATTCACACCCAGCAAACTCTTCTTTGCTGTTCATACGTCAAATGCATTGAAACCAAACACACTGAGTGACATAATCATTGTCACACTCCAGTGCTGTGGTCTGCAGTTGAGTTTTAAAGGCCTTGAAGGTCATACATATCCTCTGATGAAAGTTGGCTACATGTCCTATGTTCACTGGGAGCTTTAAAGTTTGCTGCAATTTCATTTTCATCTCCACACTGCTGTCGAGTTATGCGTTGTTCCTGTGACTTCCACTGACCTATCATGGAACACTCTTTAGAAAAGACAGATCCTATTTCTATTGCTGATCATTAGCTCCTTCACCTGTTGTTGGCTTAAAAACAATGAACTATCCATTCCTGTGTACTCTGGTTCCTGCTGGAGAGGATTAGTGGAGCTCTTGAGTGATGCCTTTTCCTTCCTCCATGTTGAGGATTTCTCTATTTTCTCATATTGTACTTTTCAGAAGTAGAGTCTGTTGTCTTTGTAATACCCATGTTACACACTATTACTTTCTTGTGGAACTACAAATGTAACTCCCAGAGAGGAAATCCATAACAGCCAGGAATTGAGGGCTCTCACTGGAGTCATATTTATTACTGATTTGTAACCTAAGAACTGCCCAGAACAATACTAAGACACAGCTATATGCATGTCCAGGAATATGTTTCCAAAATTGATCAGAGCATTCTCTGAAATGATTCACATTATTTTTCCTTTTTTTTTTTAACTTTTATTGCATTATGATGAAAAAAGTTACCTGATTTCAATTTGTCTCTGATCCTGAGAGTGTCCGAGCGCCTGGGAGTGGAGGTTCCTCTGGGTGTTGTGGGACAGCTGCAGAGCTTGCGCTCAGGACACCAGCCCAGAGAGACCGGAAAGCCACATTATTTTTCTATACATTCTCTTTCCCCTAACAGCTATGAGATAGTTTCTTCCATGCCTCCTTCATGATTCTGCCTTGGCATTGCCTAAACTAGTTGTTTTCAACTTGTGGGAGGTATCTTGTCTAAAGCCGTCATAAAACAAATATTCTTATGGCTTCAGGAGCTGATCCTCCACTCTTTTATCAATCTCCAAGTAGATCTGCTCTCATGAAGATATATACATTTATGAGTACCTATAACTGTGTTAAAAAGTCACAACATTAGAAAGATGGAGAACCACTAGCTTAGAACATTAAGCACATGAACATTCCATTTAAAGACATGAGTGGTCTGAATTGTAATATTCTATCTCTCAGTGCATTGATGTGGATTTTAGGTGATCGACATTCTTACACAATGATGTGCATGTGACTTAGAAAACAGGTCCACATGGATTGGATGAATAAATTAAAAAAGATACATTTTACCTCAGTATGAATGTAAAGCCTTTGTAGATAATGATGAAAATTGCTGTAATTTGATCTTATAACAATTATTTTGAGGGAAAAAAAAAACCATGGTATTTGGCAAAGGATCTGTCATTAATCCAATACAACAGGGTACACATGGAAAAGAAATGTAGTATATCTACAAGGTAGAATGAAATGAAATGTGACTGAAAAATCAGATACTGTTTTCTAGTATGATGGCTAATGAAATTCCATTTTATTCTAGGAACCCACCAGCCATTTGGCTATGACTCCAGTCCCTGGAAGATAAGTTCCTTG
>JADRCD010219957.1:45513-73623 GCA_019843815.1 Montemys delectorum
ATATATATATATATATATATATTCTGTATTAGCCTGGTGGCATGGCAGCTGAGGTTAGAAAAAAAAACCTCAAGTTGTAGTCAAGCTTTCTGTTACCATTTTGGTTCTTGCATCTGTGCTTGGCGTTGTTCATAGCAGAGTTGCATTAATTTTAGCTTTGTATTTTTGACACCTTGATATGAAATTTTAAGAAGAGTTCCTATGTTTGTTCCTGAGACAGAAACTTGGACAGAGAAATAAGAAGAATGAATGCTTCTTTGGTAGCTGCTCCCCAGGTCAGTGTTCTATTCACCTTTCTTTGAAAACCATTCAAGACTTTATTTCTCTACATCTAGTAATGTTATCTAAAGTATATTTTCTATGATTTATTTTCCTTTTTTCCTGATAGTCAAAATTATGTCTTTCTTTCACTTATATAGCACAGCTTTTTCCATTATATTTAAACTGGATTTTATACTGTGAGGACATAAATTTCCATGGACTTGAGACCTGGAATTCTGAAAATTGTCTATTCTAAATGATGCTCAAAGAATATATTGATGGGCATTTCTACATAGGATACACTGGTATCCTTGTATATTGAGGGAGGAATGTCTCTTGTGCCTCATAAATTTCTTTTCAGGAATGGCTATGTTTCCAGAAACAGGTTTATGAATGATGTGCACATATGTGGGCATCATAAAACAGGACATGGAAGAGTAGAATAATGAGTATGACTCTCTGTCTGTAATCCTAATAGTAAACATTTCAGCTCCCTAGAGGCACAGATGATGGAAGGAATATTTTGATTGCTCTTCCATAACATTCATTTGTCTTTGAGGTGATGAAGGTTGCAGTATTATGATGTCTTTCTTTGGCATTTTATGTTACATGGTGATCATGGGTGGGTTGACCCTAGAAATCTATTTATTTCAAGAGAGGTTCTGCTCAATGCTCAATGGTAAGTTTTTATAGACAGATGATTATTTTCTCCATTAAACTTTGTCTCAGTTTTCAGATTTGGCATAAGCACTACTGTCTCCAATTTTACATTACATCATGTGAAATATATTAGTAAAAATTTTCTAGAGAGTATTGACTTGGTGCGGTGCATAAGCCATCAATTTTCAAGCATACACAAATGGTCTCCTTAATTTATTCCCTTAATTTCTTTAAGAGGAAGAATACTCCCCTCTACCTGCGTTTTTCCCCTTTTAGAATCCATATATTATGTAGGGGAAAATTCTAAGCAATGTAATGAGGTTTCTGTTTTTCTTTACAATAATATTTTATTTAAGTATAAGAGTATTCATCTGCATTTTTTATGTAACTGCATGATATATTATATCCCTAGATCCCTGTATTCAGCACCAAACCGTTGGGACTGAAGTCAAGCATTGTAGTGACATGTCATGTGTATAGAAAGAATTGAATCAGGTTTCTATCGAGAAAGAGCAAATGCCTTTGCCTCTAAGTCGTTTCTCCAGGCCATAGGTTTACATTCTGATGCACGTTTGTCACAGAGACACTATATAACTTTGTGTGTTCTAGTTTTTGAAAAGCAAAGGAAAAATTATAGTTGATATTTATCTATGTAAGTTATAATCCTGTTCAATATATAAGCTTATATACTGAAGAAAAGAAAATAAAGTTGTATTGGAAGATTCAAATTTCAATTCAGTCAATCTCATGAGCAAAAAAAAGTATTAAAAATTATTTAAGATTCTCTCAATTTAAAACTTATTTGATCAAAAATAACTTATCTGCATTTATTGTCACATATACCATTTATTTACAGATACATAGCTAATAATTCTGTAGTGAAAGATCATATGGAACTTATGAAATTGTAAATATCTGAATTTTTTATGTCATCGTTTAGAAAAATGTGCATGATTTTAATGCTGCCTAATGCAGATTTTTCTATTTACTTTGTGGTTGTGATATAGTCTCATAAAATAAATTCTCAAAGTAGTTGATTCTGTATGTTGTTTGGAATATTGGATATGTGTACTGCTCTTGCATTCTTTACTGTTTAAAAAGAAAACTCTGACGTTTAATTCACCAAACCTTATGGATTCCATATTCAGTCTTTTTGTTCTAGAAAGGTTGCAGCATTGTACCTAGGCCTCAAGATGTCAACAGAGCATTTTCGAATGAGTCAGGTGAGACCTAGCTGCAAACAGTATTTTTCTAGTGTCCGTATCTGGCCAAAGTTGACACTGGTAGAATTTGGAAACATATTTTTGCTCACCATAACTTTGCCATCTATGACATTGGTAACTGATATTATAATACTGTTTGATGTCAGCACATATTTCATAAAGGTACATTACCGCATATAGACCTCAAATGTGTATGTTACATTTCCTAAACATTTACTGATTTTAAGACTGTCATGCCCTCCTGTTTTTAATGAGATAGAAAAATACAATAAAGACTATGAGTATTTTTTTATTTTTTTGTTTTTTGTTTTTTGTTTTTTGTTTTTTTTTTTTTTCCAAGACAGGGTTTCTCTGTGTAACCCTGGCTGTCCTGGAACTCACTCTGTAGACCAGGCTGACCTGGAACTCAGAAATCCGCCTGCCTCTGCATCCCACATGCAGAGGCGTGTGCCGCCACCACGTGGCAGACTATGAATAGTTTAAAAACTATCTTTTATTACAAATAAATTGTAGTTCAATTTCATGTATTTCAGTGTATTTGTCCAAGTGTGTGCATGCATGCTATGATGGCCTCCAGCCTGTAGAGTTCAGAAGAGAGGACTTGATCACATGGAACTGGATTTAAAATCTATTGTTTAGTCCCATGAGGATGCTTGGAACGGATCTACATTTTAAATAACTTTAAAAGACATTATAGAGTCCAAACTGGAGATGAATTTTTCAAATACAGTGATTGTGGCAAAAATCTTTATCTGCCTCTCAGGTTTAGGAATCATCAGAAAATGTATGAAGTAGAGAGACCTCGTGAGTGTGAACAACAGTAAGCCATTCCATCCATCGTCTATAGAAGAGCAGCAGTGCTTAACTTCTGACACAAGTCTGCAGGATTTCTAGAAAAGTTTTGGTCTTAAATGTTTACCATGACTCATCAATATCACAAAATGTCTTGTTCTTTAGATCTTTTTTACCTAGAAAAGTATTTTTTGTCTAGCACCACATAGTAAATAGGTAATTTTTTATTATAGGATCTGTTAACATTCAAGGATGTGGCTGTGGACTTCTCACAACAGGAATGGGAATGTCTTGACCGTGCTCAGAGGGCATTGTACGTGGATGTGATGTTGGAGAATTACAGCAATCTGCTCTTTGTGGGTAAGAATCCTCTTCCTGTAGAATTCCAATTTCATCCTTTAAATTCACCTACTTTGTGAAAATGTAAACTCTGTTAAACGTCTAGAGACGTCCAGAATAAGAGAAATTCTACTTACCAACATAACTTTTTCATGGTGTTTCTTTTACATTTCTCTCCATTCTGTAGAAGAGTAACAAGTACTATGTTCTGTGTAGTCTGTTATCTAACTTTTAATCAAAACTTCAAAGTTCAAAGAAAATTGAATGTTCAGTGCATGGAAATACATTACTATATACATAATAATGGAAGTATTTTAATTTTAATAATATACTATTGCATTAAAGTTTTCATTTATTTAAGGTTTTTTTAATTTGTGTTTTAAGTTTTTTATTCACTTTACATCCCGATCACAGACTTCCCTCCTCCTCTCACTGCCTCCTACATACAGTACTCTATCCTCTGAGAAGGGGGAGTTGGCCCACTGGTTACCAACCCACCCTAACCCATCAAATAACTACTGGACAGCACCCCAGTTAGGGGAAACAGGATCCACATGCAGATAACAAAGTCAGGGTCAGCTCCCCTTCCAGTTGTTGGGGTACCCTGGCATGGAGACCAGGCTTCATATCTGCTACATATGGAGGGAGCACTGTCCAGCCCACATCTGCTCATTGAATGGTGGATTTTCATCTCTGGGAGCCCCCAAGGTTCCAGGGTAGTTGATTCTGTTGATATATTCATGAAGTCCCTATCCCCTCTCGGTCCCTCAATCCTTCCCCCAACTCTCCATGATACTCCCTCAGCTCCATCTAATGTTCAGCTATGGTTCTCTGCCTCGGTTTCCACAGTTGCTAGGTGGAAACCTCTCAGAGGACAGTTATGGTAGGCTTGTGTATGTAAGCATAACATAGAGTTATTAATAGTGTTAGGGATTACTTCTTGTCTGTGGGATGGGTTTCACCTTGGGTCAGTTACTGGTTGGCCATTCTCTCAGACTCTGCTCCATCTTTGTCCCTACACTTCCTGCAGGCAGAACAAATTTTGGGTCAAAGGTTTTGTGGGTATGTTAGTGTTTTTATCCTTCCACTAAGTCCTGCCTGGATATTAGCCATCTGTCAGATGTCAGGTTGGTTAACGATCTTTTCCCATTCTTAAGGATGACATTTTGTTCTTTTGACAGCATACTTTGCCTTACAGAAGCTTTTCGTTTCATGAGGCCCCATTTATTAATTGTTGATCTTAGTGCCTGGTCTACGGGTGTTCTCTTTAGGGAGTTGTCTTCTGTACAAATGAGTTCAAGGCTATTCTTCACTTCCTTTTCTATTAGATTTACTGTATACAATTTTATGTTGAGGTTGTTGATCCACTTGGGCTTGAATGTTGTGCAGGGTAGTAAATTTGTGTCTACTTGCATTTTTCTATATGCAGACATCCAGTTAGATCAGCTCTGTTTGTAGAAGACGCTTCCCCCCCACATTGTATGAGTTTGGTTTCCTTGTTAAAAAAAAACAAAACAAACAACAAACAAACAAAAAACCAAGCATCTGTAGATGTATGGGCTTATTTCTGGGTCTTCAATTCGACTCTGTTGATCAGCCTGTTTGTTTGTTTACTAATGCTGTTTACTTATTATTATTACTCTGTGGCGCAGCTTGGAACTAGATGGTGATACCTCTAGATGTTCTTTTGTTGTACAGGTTTTTTTTGTTTGTTTGTTTGTTTTTTGTTTTTTAAGCTATCCTGGATTTTTTGTTTTTCTGTATAAAGTTTAGAATTTTTTTTTCAAATTCTTAGGATTGTGTTGTAATTGTGATATGAATTCCATTCCATATGAATTTAAGAGTTGATTTTTGCAGGTCTATAAAGAATTGTATTGGGGCCGGGCAGTGGTGGCATACACCTTTAATCCCAGCACTTGGGAGGCAGAGGCAAGTGGATTTCTGAGTTTGAGGCCAGCCTGAGTTCCAGGACAGCCAGGGCTACACAGAGAAACCCTGTCTCAAAAAAAAAAAAAAAAAAAAAAAAAAAAAAAAAAAAAAAAAAAAAAAGAATTGTATTGAAATTTTGTTGGGAATTGCATTGAATCTGTACATTGCTCTTTGTAAGATAACTACTTTTACTATGTTAACCTTACCAATCCATCAGTATTGGAGATCTTAGATTTTCTGTTATCTTCCTTGGTATTTTTCTTCAGAGACTTGAAGTTCTTGACATACATGTCTTTTACCTACTTGGTTAGAGTTACACCAAAATATTTTATATTATTTGTGACTATTTTAAAGGGTATTGTTTCCCTGACTGCTTTCTCAGTCTACTGATAGTCTATATAAAGAGGGCTATTAATTTCTTTGAGTTAGGTTTGCATACATCCACTTTACTGAAGGTAAACTGAAGGAGTTAACTGGAAGAGTATTTTGGAAACCTTAAATATGCTATCATATCATCTGCAAATAGCAATACTTAGACTTCTTTTCCAATAAGTATTTCCTCAGTCTTCTTTAGCTGTCTTACTACTCTAATTAGAATTTCAAGTACATATTAAATAGATAGGGAAAGAATGGACAGCCTTGTCTTGTCCCTGGCATTAGTGGGATTGCTTTAAGTTTCTTTCCATTTAATTTGATATTTGCTATTGGTTTGTATTTATTGTGTTTTTGTATCTGCCTTGTATCCCTTATCTTGCCAAGCCTTTTAACATAAGGGGTGATGGATTTTGTCAAAGGCTTTTTCAACATCTAATCATGATCATGTGATTTTTTTTCTCATGTTGATGGATTTACATATATTCAACTACCCTTGTATCCCAGAGATGAAGCCTACTTGATCATGGTGGATGATGTTTTTAATGTGCTCTTAGGTTTGCTTTGCAAGTATTTTATTAAGTATTTTTGCATCAATGTTCATAAGGAAAATAAGTGTGAAACCCTCTTTTTTGGGTCTTTGTGTGGTTTAGGTATCAAGGTGACTGGCCTCATAGAATCAGTCTGACAATGTTGCTTCAGTTTCTCTTTTGTAGAATAGTTTGAGGAGTATTGGAGGCTTCTTTAAAAGTCTGGCAGACCTCCACTTAATCTAGCACCGTTTGTTGTATATGCTGTCTTTCATAAAACAGTTTTCAAAAAACTGGATGGTATTGTCTTCTTTGTCAAAGATCAGGTGACCATAGGTATGTGAGTTTAATTCTGGGTCTTCAGTTCTATTCCATTGATCTACCTGTCTGTCTCTGTATCAATACCATGTGGTTTTTATCACTATTGCTCTGTAATAGAGCTTGAGATCAGGATGGTGATTCCCCCAGAAGTTCTCTTTACTGTTGAGAATAGTTTTTGCTATCCTGGTTTTGTTTGTTGCTGTTGTTGTTGTTGTTGTTCCAAATGAATTAGAAAATTGTTCTTTCTATCTCTATGAAGAATTGAGTTGGAATTTTGATGGGGATTACATTGAATCTGTAAATAGCTTTTGGTGAGATGGCCATTTTTACTATGTTAATTCTGCCAATCCATGGATCCATGAGCATAGGAGATCTTTCCATCTTCTGAGGTCTTCATCAAGTGCTTGCTGACAGGAGCCTCATATAGCTGTCTCGTGAGAGGCTCTGCCAGAGCCTGACCAATACAGATGTGGATCCTTGTAGCCAACCATCTAATTTAGCATGGAGATCCCAATGGAGGAGTTAGGGGAAGGACTGAAGGAGCTCAAGGGAGTTTGCAACCCCATAGGAAGAACAATATCAACCAACCAGACCCTCCATCCCCAGAGCTCCCAGGGACTAAACCACCAACCAAAAAGTACGCATGGAGGGATCCATGGCTCCAGCTGCATATGTAGCAGAGGATTGCCTTATCTGGCATCAATGGGAAAAGAGGAACTTGGTCCTGTGAAGGCTTGATGCTCCAGCATATGAGAATGCTAGGTTGGTAAGGCAGGAGTGGGTAGGTGGGAGGGGGAGCACCCTCATAGAAATAGAGGGAGGGGAATGGGATAGGGAGTTTGAGGATGGGAAACCAGGAAGGAGGATAACATTTGAAATGTAAATAAGTAAAATAACCAATAAAGATTTATTTAAAAAAAATGTCTGGTAAAATTCTGAGCTATAACCATCTGGCCTTACCTTAGTCTTTTTTGGGCGGAAGACTGATAATAACTGCTTTTATTTCCTTATGGGTTATATGATTGCTTAAAATTTTTACATGGTTTAACTTTAGTAAATGAAATCTATCCAGAAAATCATCCATTTCCATTCAGTTTTTGCAATTTTGTGGAGTACAGGTTTTTGAAGTAAGACCTAATGATTCTTTGGCTTTCCTCAGGGTTTGTTGTTAGGTCCCCATTTTTATTTCTAATTTTGTTAATTTGGATATTCTCTCTGTCCTTTATTTCATTTAGCTAAGGGTTTGTGCATTGTCTTGATTTTCTCAAAGAACCAGCTCTTGGTCTCATTAATACCTTCTATTGTTCTCTTTGTTTCTAGTTTAATGGTTTCAGCCCTGAGTTTGATTATTTACTACCATCTACTCTTCTTGGATATGTTTGGTTCTTTTGTTCTAGATGTTTTAGACGTGCTTTTAAATTGGTGATATGAGATCTCTGCAATTTTTACTGAAGGCGCTATGAGTTTTCTTGTTAGCACTGCATTCATTGTATCCCATATGTCTGCATATGGTATGCTTTTATTTTCATTGAAATCTAGAAAGTCTTGAATTTCTTCTTTTATTTCTTTCCGAATTAATGATCATTGAGTAAAGAGTTGTTCAGTTTTCTTGAGTTTGTAGCTTTTCTGCTGTTGTTGAAATCCAGTTTTAATCCATGGTATTCCAATAAGATGTAAGGGTTATGTCAATTTTCTTTTATCTGCTGAGGCTTGTGTTATGGCTGAGTATATGGTCAGTTTTGGAGAAGGTTCTGTGAGGTACAGAGAAGGTATATCCTTTCTTCTTTGGGTGAAATGTTCTATACCTGTGTTAGGTCAATTTCATTCATAACATCTGTTTGATTCCTTATTTTTCTGTTTAGTTTCTGTTTCGATAACCTTTCCATTGGTGAGATTGGGGCATCGAAATCTCCCAGTATTAATCTGTGGGGTTCATTTTGCAATTTAAGCTTTAGTAATGTCTCTTTTATGAATGTGGGTGCCCTTGGATTTGGATCATAGATATTCAATACTGAGATGCCATCTTAGTGACTTTTCCCTTTGATCAGTGTGAAATGCATTTCTCTATCTTTTTTCATTACTTTTGATTGAAAGTCTATTTTATTAGATATTAGAATGGCTACTCCAGCTTGTTTCTTGGGGCTGTTTGCTTGAAACCCCTTTTTCTAGTCTTTTACTCTGAGGTAATTCTACCTTGGTTGCTTAGGTGTGTCTCTTGTATGCAGCAGAATAATGGATCCTGTTTTCATATCCATTGTGTTAGTCTGTGTCTTTTTATTGGGGAAGTGATTCCATTGATGTGAGAGATACTAATGACCAGTGAACGTTAATTTCTGTTATTTTGATGTAGATGGCAGTAGTGTGTGAGTGTGTGTGTGTGTGTGTGTGTGTGTGTGTGTGTGTTTCTCTTCTTTTGGTTTTGCTGGTAGACAGTTACTTATTTCTTTTCTTGGGTATAATTACTCTCTGTATGTTGGAGTTTTCCTTTTAGTATCCTCTATAGGGCTGGATTATTAGGAAGATACTGTTTAAATTCTCTTTTTCTTCTATTCCTTATATTTTTAGGTTTGGTCTTTTCATAGTGTCCTCAATTTCTTAAATGTTTTGTGTTATAATACTTTTATATTTATCGTTCTCTTTGACCAATGTATCAATTTCTTCTATTATATCTTCTACACCTGAGATTCTCTCTTCAATTTCTTATATGCTGTGTTTTTAGTTCCTGTTCTCTTTCCTAGGTTTTCCATCTCCTAGATTCCCTCATATGGTGTTTTCTTTATTGCTTCTCTTTTTGTTGTCAACTCTTAAAAACAGTTTTATTCATTTCTTTCACCTTTTTTATTGTATTTCTTTGTATTTATTCATTTCTTCTCTGAAGACCTCTACCTGCTTGATCGTATTTTTCTGAAATTCTTGGAGGTATTTATTTATTTCCTCTTTAAATTCCTCTACTATCTTTATAAGATTAGATTTAAGGCCATTTCTTGCACTTCAGGTGTGGAAGGATATCCAGGGCTTACGTTAGTAGCATAGCTGGGTTCTGGTGGTACCGTATAGCCCGAACTTTTGTTGATTATGTCCTTACACTAGCTTTTCACCATCATATTGTTCCTAGTGTTGACAGGCCTAGTAGGCCCTGGTTGAGGCAGAATCTGGAACTGCAGATAGAACTCTTAGACCCAGGTGGCAACACATTTTTGGGGATGAAGACAGAGGTGGTAGTTCCAGATAACAGCTGGCCTTCTTCGGTTGCAGGTAGACCTGGTTGTCCCAGATGGTAGCAGGCCTTCAGGGATGCAGACAGAGATGGTGGTCCATGATGGTTGCAGGCCTCTGGAGTTGCAGATAGAGGTGTAGACTTGAGGATAGAACACAGTGGAGGTGGGGAGGTTCTCACTACTGCTTGGGCTTCCCGGAGATCACAATGGGCAAGGACTTGGGATATGGGGATCTCACCTGGTTTTCCCAGGTTGCAGGAGACAGAAATATGGACAGAGCTGTGCTGTGGCTCAGGGACTATGAGGCACGGAATGGATAGGACAGGACTCACTGCTTCTGGTCCCTGATGGCTGCTAGTCTTTAAGATTCTTATTTATGGTTTTTGGATGAGTACCATGACAATGTGAGTTACAAAATGAGTTCCTAAGTGACCAAAGCTATACTCTGTCTTAAAACATAAACAAGAAAGTAGAGAAGCATTGCTTATATGATCCTTCCAAAAGCTCCTTTCTCAAAGTTCTTCAATACATGATCACTTATTTGTCATATCTTAAGTAAGGTATAGTGTTTAAATAAGAATTATCATCTCCATTCATTTGATGTAGATCAGATTTGAAGTTCTTCTGAGCATCCAGTTAATGATTTTGAAACATAAAAGAACTCTATTGAGAGCTTTATCCTTGAGAATTACTAATTTAGCTTTCTTAGAAATACAAGAAATATCTGTTACTGAGTCTCTTAATCATGTGTTAATCACTGTCATCCCTAATTGCACTTTTTTTCAGAGAATAATCGTGTATGTGTCAAAGATGATGAAGGTACACAGTATAGTGCCCCAAAGCATGTGGATATTCAAGAGAAGTCTCATAAATGGAATGAACGTGGCAAGATGATTCATGAATCCTCCAGAAGTACATCTTATCAAGCTAACAACAGAGCTGCTGCCATTGAATCCTCAAAGAGACACAGAACTGAGAGTGCCAGGGAACCATGCAAATATAAAGATTGTGTGAACGGCTTAAATATGTATTCCATCACTAGTCAACATCAAACAGTGTACCTAGAAGTGAAAGAACACAACAAAACACAGTATGATAAAGTTTTCCTCTCTAAATATAAACTCATGCAAAAAGGAAACAATAGTGGAATGAAACCACGCAAGTGCAGGAAGTCTGGAAAATTCTTCCTGATGTACTCAAGCCTGAGTAGGCATCAGAGAGCTCATACTAGAGAGAAGTACTATAAATGTACAAAATGTAGTAAATCCTTTTTGTATTTGTCACATCTCAAAATACATTACACAATCCATTATGGAGGATATCCCTACACATGTACAGAATGTGGTAAGTGCTTTTATCATGTATCTGACTTTGAAAGACATTATAGAATCCACACTGGAAAGGATACTTACAAGTGTAGTTTTTGTGGCAAATCCTTTATCTGCTGCTCAAGTCTTAGAAAACATCAGAAAATTCATGAAGAAACAAGGCTTTTTGAATGTAACCAAGGTACTAGGTCATTCTGTACATTTCCCTTCCATGAATACCATCCCAGTACTGATATAAGAAAGAAATGTTACAGATGTAAAGAATGTGGCAAATCCCTTTCCACATCCTCAGGACTTAAAATACATCAGAGAATTCATACTGGAGAGAAACCTTACAAATGTAGTGACTGTGGCAAATCTTTTACACAGAAGAGCAATCTTAGAATGCATCAGAAAATTCATACAGGAGAGAATACTTACAAATGCAGTGAATGCAGCAAATGCTTTACCCAGAAATGCCTTCTTAGAACTCATCAGAGAACTCATTCAGGAGAAAAACCTTACAAATGTAGTGAATGTGGCAAAGCCTTTGCTGGTGTCTCATATCTTAGAAGTCATCAGAGAATTCATTCGGGAAAGAAACCTTACAAATGTAGTGAATGTGATAAATCCTTTAACCGGAAAGATCATCTTAGAATTCATCAGAGAATTCATACAGGAGAGAAACCTTATAAATGTAGTGAATGTGACAAATGCTTTACCCAGAAAGGCAGTGTTAGAATTCATCTGCGAATTCATACAGGAGAGAAACCTTACAAATGTGGTAAATGTGATAAATCTTTTACCAAGAAAGACTGTCTTATAATTCATCAAATAATTCATACAGGAGAAGAACCTTACAAATGTAGTGAATGTGACAAATCCTTTAACCGGAAAGACCATCTTAGAACTCATCAGAAATTTCATACAGGAGAGAGAATTTACAAATGTAGTGAATGTGATGAATCCTTTACCCAGAAAATCAATCTAAGAAGTCATCAGAAAATTCATACAGGAGACAAGACTTACAAATGTATTGCATGTGACAAATCCTTTAATCGAAGAAACCATCTTAGAACTCATGAGAGAATTCATGCAGGAGAGAAGCCTTATAATTGTATGGAATTTGAAAATTCCTTTACCCAAAATGGCTCTCTTAGAATTCATCAGAGACTTCATTCAAGAAAGAAACTTTACAAATGCAGTGAATGTGACAAATCCTTTACTAGCAGCTCATATGTTAGAATACATCAGAGAATTCATTCGGGAGAGAAACCTTACAAATGTAATGAGTGTGACAAATCCTTCAGTAGTGGCTCATATCTTAAAATGCACCAAAGAATTCATACAGGAGACAAACCATACAAATGTGGTGAATGTGATAAATGCTTTACTCAGAAATGCAGTCTTAGAATTCACCAGAGAAGTCATACAGGAGAGAAACCTTACAAATGTGGTAATTGCGACAGATCCTTTACAAGTGGCTCTTATCTTAGAATACATCAGAGAATTCATAGAGGTGAGAAACCTTATAAATGTAGTGAATGCGACAAATCCTTTACCCAGAAAGGCTATCTTCGAATTCATCAAAGAATTCATAAAGGAGAAAAACCTTACAAAGGGAGTAAATGCGAAAAATCCTTTACCCAGAATCCCTAACTTGTGCAACTTTTCAGCGAATTCATATAGGAAAATAACCTTAAATGTAGGGAATGTAACAAATCCCTTCACAGGAAAAACTGTCTTAGAACTTATCAGAAACTTCATACAGGAAATAACACATATAAATTATGGAATTTGATAAATCTTTTACCTAGAAAAGCTGTCTTAGATTCATCAGAGACTTCAAGAAAGAAACTTTATAAATGCAGTGAATGTGACAAATCCTTTACCAGGACAAACTATCTTAGACCTTGTAAGAGAAAACAAGAGAGGAACTTTACAAATTTGGTGAATACACAAATCCTTAGCTATTGGCACATGTCTTAGAATACATCAGGGAATCTGTACAGGAGAGAAACCTTACAGGTGGAGTGTATAAGAAATCTTTACCCATATCTCATGTCTTAGAAGACATCTGAAAATTCATAATGGGAGAAAGTATCCCTAAGAGTTTGTGTCCTTTATGAAAGCATTATCCTTCATGACACTTGAGCCTTCACACTAGAGAATTATTATGAACATAAGAAATTTGTAAAAACCTTGAGTAATGTTCAAGTCTTAGAAAATACCAAGAGTTTATGCTGAGGGAAAATCTGAGAAATGTGACAATGTAGGAAACTTTTTATTTAATGTTTTAACTCGTTAAACTTCATACTTTATTTGACTTTTAGTCTTTCAACTTTGCTCAAACTTTATTAAACTTGTTCATCCTCAAATAATTCATAATGAGGACAAAATGGAGAAGCCAGAAGAATATGGTGTTGTGTAACAGTTTTCTGCAGACTGAAATGATCCATTCTGAGGGGATTGTGATTAAGGCAGTAAATCCATATCTCAAAATAGCTTCAAAAAAAATCCCTGAAAGTGACAGCATTGTCTGCTTAAGTCAAACAATGAAACCCAGACAAATTATACCTCTCAAAAGAGGATTTGACAAAGTGGTACCAAAATAGGATGCATTTACTAAATGAATTATTACTCATTAGTTTTTCCATCTGAGATGTATATTTAGTATAATTTAAATACTGTATTCAGAGCTGTGTAATTATATGCTAAATTGTTAATGTTACCCCTTGTGTTGTAAAAAAAAAAAAAAAAAAAAAAACCAAAAAACTGCACTATGTATGCTGTGAAAATACCAGCCTATACTAAATTTATTGATGGAAAATTCAGTATACATTAGGACGAAATTCAAAACCATCTCTTTTTTTTCTCTGAGACTGGGTTTCTCTGTGTAGTCCTGGCTGTCCTGGAACTCACTCTGTAGACCAGGCTGGCCTCGAACTCAGAAATCCGCCTGCCTCTGCCTCCCAAGTGCTGGAATTAAAGGCATGCGCCACCACCACCCAGCTCAAAACCATCTTTTAAACAATTCTGATTAGTCAATTGTGTTAGAAAAATTTACTCTAATTTTCTTATATCTCCTGGGTTCATCCAAGCACTATCCAAATTGATGAATTGTTAGATTACCTTGATCTTATTTCTTTTTGCTGGGTATATATTTCAGTGTGCTGCCCTGTCTGTGTCGGAACTCCCAATGTAGTCCAAGCCTGGACTTATAATGGTATCTACCTCTCTCTGACCCCTGGATGCTAGGAATAAAGTACTGTACAGAATTTGATGGCAGTCCTTAGCATTGTGTACTTCATTGAGTAGGAATGGTAATGCCTAGACCCTGATTACTGTGCTTTGTACATAGATTGGATGTTGAAGAATTGTCTGATTTGTGTGAATGCAAATAGTATACTGCACTCTGTATTGAGCCTTGAGGTTCTAGTGAAAACATCAAATTTCTGAATTCTCTAGGAATGAGTCACACATCTCACAGAGAAAAAGAACTTCATTGTAGAAATAAACATTGTATGGTACTTTCTGTTCTTCATGTTGGTCCTTTGGGCAGTTACAAGGATTCTTTTATTTTTGTTTTGTGATAAATTAAGAAACTCAGGAGTGTAAAATAGTCATCCCAGTTATTCTGCTCCATGCCAGTGCTGGAGTTTCAATTGATCTGTGAGTAGGAATGGTGGAAATTGACTTATGCTACCTAAAAACTCTCCTTAAGGAGTTATTCCTGTCACATTGCATTACAGTTGAGTCTTTTGTAGAATATCTTCTATTTAGTCTTCCCTTTATTTACAGAGCACAGTACTGTGTTAGAAATCCTAGATGTTTTGAAGTCTCTTTCCCATAGCTTGGACTGACTGAAACAGAACAAAGAGACCTGGAATGTATACGGAACTGATAAAGTATAAAGGATATCAGATATTCTGCAGGAAATTGAGGTAGGAGTAATGGAAGATTGAAATGATATTGGAAATAGAATGACGAAATGAGTTGGCTCAGCAGCAGATAACACTTGCTTTTCTTAAAGAGGACATGGGTACCGTTCCCACCACCAGCACAGTGGCTAACAAACTTCATAACTTTAATTACAGTAGATCAGGTGCTTTCTTTCTGGCCTCAGTACATACCAGCCAAAAGCAAGCTACATGCGTACATGTTGCAAAACACTGGTACACAGAAGCTAAAGTAAATAATCTAATGAACATTTTAAAGATAAAAATGTACAAATGGGAAATGAAATTTTTATTTTCTATATTCTGTTTCTCTAGAAATTAATCTAGAATATACTGTAATGTCAAGATTAACCTATTGTGTATTTTACTGATTTTATACAATCATAATAGGGGAAAATATAATTTATTTGACTGTGTATATGTCCCATGTGTTCATATATATCATATAAATTTCATTGTTTTCATTTTAGGATCCTTGTATAACTAGAAATATTGCTGCCTCTAACTTTTTCCCCTAATCTAATGTTGATTGTTTCTGTGTTCTTTTAATATCTATTTCTTTTGTGATCAGTTTTTTTTTTCATTTCCTAGTATAATGCCAGCAGGACTTTGGTTAAAATTGCTTAGTATGTTTACACAGTATTATACTTTGTCTATATTATCTTCCCATTGATATATCTTGTCTTCTCTCTTCACACCATTACTCTATGGTATCCTTTGCAACAATTGTAAGAGATTTTGAATCTTGGTTCAATCTTCTGAAGGTTTTTGAATTCTTGCAGCTTTTCAGAATTTTGATATCTTTTTAGTATTGATTTGATCATTTTGCAGTAAATTGCCCATTACTCTTGAAGCAATTTGATTACAAACTTTAGGGAAGTGAAAACCCTTGCTGATTGTGTTCCCATATTTTAATGAGAATTTGGTAGGAGTTTCTCAGTGTTGACATGTATATTTATTTTTCTTGTTTTGTTGCTATTTCTGTGCATGGGATCAGTGAATAACTTCTCATTTCAAAAATCTACTACAATTAGTCATATCATCCAAAAGCATATATGTGTTGAAGTTAATTTTATGTGAACTTTTGCCGGTTTGATTTTTGAAGTTACACACTGACTTGGATGGTGACTGCAGTAAGTTGGTAGTGTGTCTCAGTTCTTTCATTTACATTTTCTGCAAGATTGATTATTTTTTAGTACAGTTAGTATGGACAGTGACAAGGCAGATAGGGATCTTGAGTTACACTCTCTTCTGTGGCCAAAAGTTACTGACTTAGGGCAATTAACTCCTATTTTAGCCTGCAGGGAATTCAGAAGTTGGTTACTCTCTTTGTTCTTTGACTTGTGGACCCTTCTTGACTCACTTGAGAGGCCCAGACTTTAACTCTTTGTGAACCAGAACAAAAGAAAAAGAAGAAAGTCACATATACAAGAAAAATACTCACTCTAAATGGAGAAGAAAAAGATGCTCTCAAGAAACTTCGTTGCTTAGATAAAGAAAAGCTCTGCCTTCTCTTTTTATTTCTGTTCTCAGTATATATACTGTCTCTAAAAAATTATCTCATACAAAAATCAAGTAAAACCATTACAGCAGGATAATTGATTATGATTTTCTAAAAACTTTTACATTCTAAATAGTTCATAGTAAGTTTAAGGCAATAATTTTTGTCATAAATTCATAAGACCTTCTGTAGATAAAAATGGTACCTACCCATCTTCAAAATTTTTGACCCATAATTGTTCCTGTCTAAAGGAAATGCAGGCACAAACATGGAGCAGAGACTGAAGGAAAGGCCATCAAATGATCAACCCACCTTGGGATCCATTCCATGTACTCACACTAAACCTGACACTAGTACTGATGTCATGTTGTACTTGCAGACAGGAGCCTTGCATGGCTATCCTCTGAGAAGCTCTAACTACCCTCTAGAGTGTGGAGACATATGCTGATACTTATAGCAAACCATTGGACTAAGGTTGGTGCCACTATGGAAGAATTAGAGGAAGAACTTAAGGAGCTGAAGGGGATAGGAACCCATAGGAAGAACAACAGTATCAAATAACCTGGACCCCTCAAAGCTCCCAGAAACTAAGCCATCACCCAAAGAGCATACATGGGCTGGTCCATGGTCCCTGCTACATATGTAGCAGAGGACTGCACTGTCTGGTCTCAGTAGGAGAGGGTACACTTAATCCTGTAGAGATTTGATGCCCCAGGGAAGGTGGATAGGGAGCCCCCTTTCAGAAGCAAAGTGGAGGGGGTGGTCAGGAACTCATGGAGAGAGGACCAGGAAGGGGTACATTTGGAATGTGTATAAAATATATTTATAAAAATGTTCATTGTTGGGCTGGTGAGATGGCTCAGCGGGTAAGAGCATTGACTGCTCTTCTGAAGCTCCCAAGTTCAGATCCCAGCAACCACATGGTAGCTCACAACCACTTGTAATGAGATCTGATGCCCTCTTCTGGAGCTTCTGAGGACAGCTACAGTGAATCACTCCAGATGGGGCCAAGGAGTGGGGCCGAGCAAGTGGGACGGAGAGAGCAAGTCCAGAGTGAGCAGGCTGGCAGAGGTCATGAATTCAATTCCCAGCAGCCACACACATGATAGCTCACAGCCATCTGTACAGCTACAGTATACTCATATACATAAACCAAATAAAAATAAATCTAAAAAAAGAAAAGGAAAAATATCACCTTAAGAAAAAAATGTTTGTTGTTGTTTGTTTTGGGGGGGTTTTCTTTGTTTGTTTCGAGCCAGGGTTTCTCTATATAGCTCTGGCTGTCCTGGAACTCACTCTGTAGACCAGGCTGGCCTCGAACTCAGAAATCCACTTGCCTCTGCCTCCCAAATGTTAGGATTAATGTTTGGTTTTTTAATTGTGTTAACAGGAAAGGCTATGTGGACTTTTGAAGTTCCACTGAATGCATTATTCATTTGACTTGAATATAAGCCTATGTGTCTCAGAGTGTTGAATGTAGTAGTTTAAAGGATAAAGTCCTCCATGTGCTTAAATATTTGAATGTTTGGTCCCAGTAAGAGGAATTATTTAGGAAGGATTAGGAACAGTGTGTTTTAAGTTTTCAGGCAGATGCCTGCCACCATACATCCTACCTTCTGTTCATAAACTAACCCCTGAAGCTGTAAGCAAGCCCCTGATTAAGTGTTTCTTTTTATAAGAGTTGTTTTACTCATGGTGTCTCTTCATAGCAACGGAGTAGTACTAAAGGCACATGGTTTTAATAAGTAACCTTTGTTGGCTTCAATTCTGAAAACCACCCTCCTGCCCACCAACTGCTGAAATTTATATTGAACCAATCCACACCTAGCTCCTAAAATATGTTTTGTTTGTTCATTTTGTATTTTAGTTGTTTTATTTTGTATGCATTTATTCAGGATAACTTAATTTTGTTAGCCCAACACATAAAATATAAGTTCATTCCATCTTCTATTCTAAAAGGAAAGTACTCTCCATTTGTATTATAAAAATTAGTTTTCCTTGTAATGTATCCCTTATTAACTGAGAGTGGATTTGTAAGACAACAGGCAGCAAGCAGCATTGGCTGTTCGTGCAAGGTGCTCTCATTCCATAATGTTGTTCATTGACAATCAAAACTGAAGGATAACTCTTACAGCTGTAGGAGCAGTTCTTAATATATAGGGGTCAAGCAATGCTTTCACAAAGATTATCACAAAGACCACCTACATACCAAATATTTACTTAAAATGCATAACCACAGCTGTGGGACAGTGAGCAGTTCTGACAGCCAGAGTCCAGTAGAGCAGAGCCACCTCGAACCCCGGAGTCCCACTGAGCATTTGCTCAAAGGGACGGAAGGCATTTGGTGAATTGCTCCTGAGACCATGGCTCAGATTTCAGGTCAGACCCCTCACAGCTGCCCCTGCCGAGATGTGTGCTCTATCAGGCAGACACTGCCTCAAACTCCCAGCATTCTAGCTGGACCTTACACACAGTCATCTGACCACAAGCCAGGCATGCCACACCCCATACAATAAAAGGGGTGGTTTGCCCCCTCCTCATTCTCTTGTTCTCTTACTCTCTTGCTCTCTTCTTCCCTTACCCTTCTCCTCTTACCTTTACCCTTCCTCTGTAACTCTTGCTCCCCCCTCTCTCTCCTCTTTGCTCTTTGTTCTCTTCTCCTTCTTCTCCTTTTTCTCTCTCTCTCTCTCCTTCCTCTCCTTTCTTTCTCTCTACTCAACTAGCATATTTCCCCTTCCTACAATAAAATAACTCATTCATACATTGCCTCCTTTTTAATTAAGGCGCCGTGCAGCAAACAAGCCAGCCCCAGGAGGAGAGAGAGAGACCTGGGCCTAAGCACCAGGCCCCGTGCCACCTAGACGAGAGAGAGAGAGCATCAGCAGGCGGGCCAGGGCCACAGCCCAGGCCCACCAGTCTTTTGAACAACACACAGCAAATGATATTTCTTATGAAATAGAACAAAAAGAATTAATTCTTTGGATGGAGGGGAGCAACTAAACTTGCCAACAGAAGTCTGTATAAACATTTGGAGTCCCCAGGTGATTAATGACCATTCTCAAACTACGTAAACTCCCTGACTTCTATCTTAGGATCATCACCCGTGATGTACCAACATTTGATGCACATTAACATTTGTAAACTAGACAACAGGACTCTTATTGTAGCTTATGATGGCTATTTTTGGTTGTCAACTTTACTACCAATTATCTGTGAGGGATACACCAGATCTGTGAAGCAGAAAAAAGAGGCTGGGATGGTATTGAGAAAGCAAACAGTAACAAATAAACCAGGTATTTTGGAGGAATTGAGGTCAGAGAGGTGAGGGGTTCAGTTTGCATTGGAAATGGAAGGGGAGCTGAAGAGATGTTTTCTCAATTAATAATACTTATCACTACTAAAGAGAATATAGATTCCATTCCCAGCATTGGTATTTGTATTGTGGCAGACAATCATCCATAATTTGAATTCCAGAAGATTAGATGTCTCCTTACCTCAGCAGGCACCATCTTTAAATATACTGCATACACGCGCACACACACACACACACACACACACACACACACACACACTGCAAAATACTAATACATATGAACTATAATGTAGATGGGAAATGACTGGGTTTTCCATATTCTGTTTCTCTAGAAATGATACTGAAATATTCTACTGTAAATAATCTCAAGATTATCTTAATATACATTACTGATTTTAACATAAGTATTAATATTATGCGAAAATATAATTTATTTCCTTGTACCTAATATATTTCTTGTTCATACAAATATATGAATTTCATTACATTTACTTTAGGGTGCTGTAAAATTTGGAATATACTTGCTTCTAATACTGTTTCCTAATCTACTAACTTGGATGGTTTCAGTATGTTCTTCTGTGTGTATGTCTCTCTCTCTCTGTGTGTGTGTGTGTGTGTGTGTGTGTGTGTGTGGTCACTTTTCCCCTTTGCTAATATAATACCAGCAGGATTTTGATAATTTCTTATAATTTCTTAGCATCTCTACAGAGTATTAAACTCTGTCCTATTTTTGTCTTCTCATTAATTTTCCTGTTGTCTGTCCTCATCCTATTATGCAATAGATTTTATTGCAATAACTTTAATAGATTTTGAATCATGGTTTAATATTTTGAAGGTTTTTGAACTCTTAGAGTTTTCTCAAATTTTCATATCTTATCACCATTACTTTGTTTGTTCTGCAGGGATTGCACATTCCTCCTTAAAAAA
Source organism: Montemys delectorum (assembly GCA_019843815.1). Lineage (NCBI taxonomy): Eukaryota > Metazoa > Chordata > Mammalia > Rodentia > Muridae > Montemys > Montemys delectorum. The sequence continues at coordinate 66,166 of JADRCD010219957.1, forward strand.
AAATTGTTTCCAGTGTTAGGAAAGAGAAAACTCTTGTCTTTCCATGTTTGAATGAAAATATGCTAGCCATGTGTCAGTGTTCACATCACATATGCAGCTTTCTGTTTCCTGTTGCTATTTATGTGCATACTGATAAGTGAGCAACTACTAATTATTAAAATAATGTACCATCTTATTAATCATTTCAGATAAAAGCACATGTGATATACTTGAACCTTATGTGAATTTTTTGGATTTTGGTTTTTAAAGCAGCATACCCACTTTTGTGGTGGCTAGAGCAAGTTGGATTTCCACTGAGACTGTCAGTTTGTTCTGTTGTTTTACTTATATGATTTAGTAGTTTTAAATATTGTTACTGTAGACACTAAATAGCCAAAAAGGGAATCTTGGTACACATTAGTTGGGAATTTTGTTCATGACATATGGTGTATAACAATAAAATTCCAGGCTCCTGTCTGCAAGCACTTCTTGGCATCCGCAGTAGTATTGGGGTTTGGTGTCTGAGGATGGATTGAATTGCATGGGTCTCTCCATGACCTTTCCATTAGCTTCTGCTCCATTTTTGTCCCTGCATTTCCTTTAGGCAGAAAATTCTGGGTTAAAATTTTTTAGATGGCTGAGTGGTCTCATTCTTCCACTGGGGGATATGTCTATCTACTGGAGTTGGTCTCTCTTCAGGTTCTATCTCCCTGCCCTTGGGTATTTTGGCTAATGTCATTCCCCTGGGGTCCTAGGAACCTCTTATATATGAGGCATCTGGGAGTTTCTAGTGGCTCTGCAAGTTCCTAGCCCCCAACCACTACTTATTTCTATTCATTCTCCTGGCCCTTGGGACTTTTCTCTGTCTCTTCACATACCTGGTCCTGACCCTACTTTTTTCCTTCCCCTCCCCCTCCCCCTCTCCTCTCTCACACAGGTTCCTCCCTCTATCTGCCTCCCATGATTATTTTGTTGCCCCTTCTAAGTGGATTTAAAGCATCCACACTTTGGCCTTCCTTCTCGTTAAGCTTCACATGGTCTGGGAATTGTATTGTGGGTATTCTGAACTTTGGGGCTAATATCCACTTATCAGTGAGTACACAGCATGTACACCATTTGGATCTAGGTTGAGTTACACAGGATGATATTTTCTAGTTCTATCCATTTGCCTACAAAGTTCATGACGTTTTTAAATAGCTAAGTAGTATTCCATTGTGTAAACAAACCACATTTCCTTTATCCATTCTTGCATTAAGGGATATCTGGGTTGTTTCCAGCATTTCCTTATTATAAATAAGGCTGCTATGAACATAGTGGAGCATGTACCCTTGTTATATGTTAGTGCTTCTTTGGGGTATATCCCTAGGAGTGGTATAGCTAAGTATTTAGGTAGAGCTATTTGCAATTTTCTAAGAAACTGCCAGATTGATTTCCAAAGTGGTTGTACCAGATTGCAATCCCACCAACAATGGAGGAGTGTTCCTCTTTCTCCACATCCTTGCCAGCATCTGCTGTCACCTGAATTTTTTATCTGTGGCTTCATAGAACGAATTGGGTAGTGTTCCTTCTGATTATATTTTGTGGATACTTTGGGAAATATTGGTATTGAGTCGTCTTTGAAGGTCTGATAGAATTGGCACAAAACCCATCTGGCCCTGGGCTTTTTATATTGGGGAGACTTTTAATGACTGCTTCTACTTCCCACCTTTTTTGATAGCTTTTGTTGAAAGTCTATTTTACTGTAGAATTCTATCAGATCTTCAAAGTAGACCTAATACCAATACTGATTAGATTGTTTATCTGACTCTGATTTAACTTTGGTACCTGGTATCTTTCTAGGAAATCATCCATTTTATCCAGATTTTCCAGTTTTATTGAGTATAGGCTTTTGTAGTAGAATCTGATGATTTTTTAAAATTTCCTCAGTTTCTGTTGTTTTGTCTTCTTTTTCATTTCTGATTTTGGTAATTTAGATACTGTCTCTGTGTCCTCTGGTTATTCTGGCTAAGGTTTAATATATCTTGCTGATTTTCTCAAAGAATCAGCTCCTAGTTTTGTTGATTCTTTGTATAGTTCTCTTTGTTTCTACATGGTTGGTTTCAGCCCTGAGTTTGATTATTTCCTGCCATCTACTCCTCTAGGGTGTATTTGCTTCTTTTTGTTCAAGAGCTTTCATGTGTACTGTTAAGCTGCTAGTGTATGCTCTCTCTAATTTCTTTAGTGTATGCTAGTGTATGCTCTTAATACTCAGAGCTATTTATTAGTTTTCCTCTTAGCTTTTCATTGTGTCCATTAAGTTTGAGTATGCTGTACCTTCATTTTCGTTAAATTCTAAAAAGTCTTTAATTTCTTTCTTTATTTCTTCTCTGACCAAGTTAATGTGGAGTAAAGAGTTGTTCGGCTTCCTTGTGTACGTTTGTATTCTATTGTTTATGTTGTTATTGAGTGCCAGAATGTTGGTCTGGTAGAATACATGGAATTAATTCAATCCTCTTGTATTGGTTGAGACTTGTTTTGTGTCTGATTATGTGGTCAGTTTTGAGAAGGTACCATGAGGTACTGAGATGACAGTATATTCTTTTTCCCTGTGCCTCTGTTTAGTTTCTGTTTCCCTGGTCTGTCCATTGGTGAGAGTGAGGAGTTGAAGTCTCCCACTATTTTTGTGTGAGGTTCAATGTGTGATTTCAGCATTAGTAATGTTTCTTTTACAAATGTGGGTGTACTAGCTTTCGTAGATGTTCAGAATTGAGAGATCATCTTGGTGTATTTTTTGTTGATGAATATGAAGTGTCCTTCCTATCTTATTGGATAATTTTTGTTGAAAGTTTATTTTACTGCAGAATTCTATCAGATCATCAAAGAAGACCTAATACCAATATCTTTTAAACTATTCCACAAAATAGAAACAGAAGGAACACTATTAAATTCATTCTATGAAGCCACAATTATGCTTATACCTAAACCACACAAAAACCCAACAAAGAAAGAGAACTTCAGATGAATCTCCCTTATGAACATCGATGCAAAAATACTCAATAAAATTCTCACAAACCAAATGCAAGAACACATCTAAATGATCATTCACCACAATCAAATAGGCTTCACCCCAGGAATGCAGGGAAGGTTCAACATATGGAAATCCATCAATGTAATCCACTACATAAACAAAGAAAAAACACATGATCGTTTCATTAGATGCTGAAAAAACATTTGAGAAAATTCAACATCCCTTCATGTTAAAAGTCTTGGAAAAATCAGGAATTCAAGACTCATACCTAAACATAGTAAAAGCAATACACAGCAAACCAATAGCCAACATCAAACTAAATGGAGAGAAACTTGAAGCAATCCCACTAAAATCAGGGACTAGACCAGGCTACTCACTCTCTCCCTATCTATCCAATATAATACTTGAAGTTCTAGCTAGAGCAATTAGACAACAAAAGGAGGTCAAAGGGATACGAATTGGAAAGGAAGAAGTCAAAATATCTCTATTTGCGGATGGTATGATAGTATACTTCAATGACCCCAAAAAATCCACCAGAGAACTCCTAAACCTAATAAACAACTTCAGCAAAGTGGCTGGATATAAAAGTAGCTCAAACAAGTTAGTAGCCTTCTTATACTCAAAAGATAAATAGGCTGAGAAAGAAATTAGGGAAATTACACCCTTCACAATATAAATTATCTTGGTATGACAAGTGAAAGATCTGTATGAAAAGAACTTCAAGTCTCTGAAGAAAGAAATCAAAGAAGACCTCAAAAGATGAAAAGATCTCTCATACTCATGGATTGGTAGGATTAATATAGTAAAAATGGCCATCTTGCTGAAAGCAATCTACAGATTCAATGCAATCTCCATCAAAATTCCAACTCAATTTTTCATAGGATTAGAAAGAGCAACTTGTAAGAATGTTTCTTCAGAAAGCACCTAGATTTCCAACAGTCTTCTGCACAGTCGATAAAGAGAAAGCTAGACAGAGGATTCTAGAAAAGAGTGTGCAACTGCCCTGCAGTGTGAGAATACTGAAAATACTTACAGATAGTTTTCATTCAGTATAACTCAAGCTCCACCACCTCTAATCTCATCTCAATCAAAACTAAAGAGAGCAGAAATAGAACTAAGTGATTGGCCTGTCAGTACTTTATATTCCTGACTTCCTTAATTTGTAATGGAATACAAATCAGTGAAGCTTTACACTTCTGAAAAGAACTATCATGAATAACAGACAGAATATCATGTAGTGCTCTTTTCTCCTCTGAGGATTTCATTTTACTCTCTGAGAGGTAAGATTCACTCACACAAAGCTCAAAAACTTGCAGAGTAGTATTCCCCAGAATCCTGAGTAAGAGGAACAGTAGAGAAAAGTATCCTCACACAGAAAACAGTTTGCTGTAATTCTACATTCAATCTCTGTACAAAACTCACTCAGAGTCTATGCATGGCCCCTCCTACTGAGAGAAGTGAACAACCACAAAACTGCTAACAAATCTTGAAATTAAAATTTAAGTTGATGAGCTAGCTAGGCTTTAATCTCTCCCTTCAAGTGGCTGAGATATTCCTTGCAAGATCAGGCCTGGTCTATGTGGTGAGTTGTGAGCCAGACAGGGTAACAAAGTGATATATTGATTCAACAAAAGGAAACCAAAATGAAACAATTTCAGCAAGCCAAGTTGGCCATGCATTTATGGGAAGAGTGCTTTTGTTGGACCAAGGAGACAAAATACAATTAGACTTAAATACTCTCATATAGTTGAGTGAACAGAATGGTTTATAAGAGGACGTTTAATATTGTTCTAATCTATAGATCAATTTCTAGCTGTAAAAGTGTGGCATAATATTCTCCAACAGCATAAGCTCATTCTCTGCTTTTGCAGACTCTAAGGTCTATCATTAAGAAGTCACCATATATTGTTATCTGTATGTAGTATATGCTCTTCTAGCTGTGTTGCCTTCCTGGTATCAGTTGGAGAGGAAGCACCTAGCCACAGAGAGACTTGAAGTACCAGGGTTGGGAGATTCCCAGGGGATCTCTCACCAGCTCAGAGTAGAAGGAGAGGGAAGATGGTGGAAGGATTATGGAAGAGAGTGACTGGAACGGGACAGGGAATGAGATGTAAAGTAAGTAAAAAATAAAATAAAATAAATTAAAAAAGAAGTCAGCATATAAATCTAAATGTGGTTACACAAGGATTTAATCCCAGCAACTGGTAGTCAGAGGCAGGTGGATATCTGTGAGTTTGAGTCCAGCCTGCCCTATAGTGAGTTTCAGAACAGATAAAATTACACAATGATGTCATATCTTAAAAAATAAAAGAGAGATAAATAACTAAATAACTAAATAAATAAATGTGAATAAAGGAAGCAACATATTCCTGAATGAAGTTTTACATCATAGATTACATTTGTCTGGTGAAAAATTAATGAAGGGTATAAATATGCTTAGGCAATGTTTTGTTTCAAACCATTACTGTGGGGCTCAATAAGTGTAATTTATGAGTTAATCAAATCTGCATTGGTTCATCATGCAGGTGAGATATTAAACCAAAATTGGAGGGGCCAAAACAAGACCGAGATTGTGGAAATTTTCCTGGGATTAATCAGACTTTTCATACCCTAACCAGAAACTGAATATAATGGCAATTGCCAGGCCCAATACAGTTTTTTAGCTGTATTTTCCTTATCTCCTGCAGAAATCCCTGTTTTGCTTAAATACAAGGAAGAGAACAGCCTTGGTATTATAAATATTAGTAGGTCTGAATGACAATATCTCCCCAATAGGGTCATGTATTTGAAATATAATTCTCCAGGAGGTCAAAATATTTTGGGCAGATTAGTTGCTAGATAATCACTGGAGAAGTGTTTCACTGGGAAGATTATGAGGAAAAAAGGCTCTAAGACAGCTTGCTTCTGGCACTTTCTACTTAGAAATCATACCGAGAATGTGATCTTTCAGTTTTCCATTCCATCAACATGGCTGCTTGCTGTCAGGCCTCTCTCCCATGATGGAATCTTCACCCTTTAAAACAACTAGAAATATAAACCCTTTTTAAGTTTCCTTGGCCATGGAGCATTATGAAAGCAACAGACAAGAAACAATCATGCTAAGTCACTTTAGGATTGAATTTGAGGCTCCTTTTTGGAAAGAGAATTCATGTTACATTCTGAAAACATGTAGTAGGATAGGCCATGCAAACTATGAGGGAACACACTACTGTAGTTTTCCTAAAAAGTCCTAAAAGCAAATTTCCTAGAAAATAGTTTCTTACATTGAAAGAAGAGTGTTGTACTCAGGTTCCATCAGGGAATCTTCTTTCTGTGATGTACAGGTATAAGAAAACATTTATGGACTAAATGACATATTAACTGATACACTGATACCCTATTTCCCAATGATAAAGGAAACATTTATATCACTCTTCCCACCACAGATCAAGGAATTGCAATGGCTAGATCAGTCTGAGGCTTTTTCTGAGGGCTGTTGTATGAAGAACAAAATTTTTCCTCCTTTAAAACTAAGAATATGCCTGCCACTCAGAGCTTCTCTTGCAGCTAGTCACTGGGAAGTATTCATCACATTGGTACATGTGTAATATCCATGCTACACACTACTAGTTTTAAAGAAAACGCCCAACTAATTTTTTTGAAATCAGTAATTTAAGGATTCAAGCATTACCTGTTTTTATTCTAGCTCTTGAATAACTAGCATCTTTATCTATAAGATGCAAGCCTAAACTGGCATGTTCTGAGCTATTCTAACTCTTTAAGGCTGCCTATTCCCTATCTACATGGTCTCTTACCTTTAATCTGAGCATGGTCTTGGCTTATGCTGATTTCTGCTCTCTCATCATGACCTCATGGTAAATCCTCTTGTTCTCTTCACATGGTTTCTCCACAACTTCCTCTCATTGTGGTTCTTCCAATCTTATCTTTCTACCTAAGAGCGCTGGCCGGGACTGGAAGCCCAGCCTTCCTATCTCTTCTGTCCAGCCATAAGCTGATCAGCTCTTTATTAATCAATCAGAGATAATGGGGGAGCATTCTTTACACAACACTGATTCAGGAGATAGTTCAATAATCATGACAATGCTGTACAGGAACCAGATCTATGGGCACAGAAATCAGCATCTGAATATACTGTGCACCTCCAACAATCTTCACCAAGATTCTCTATCTGGCTAGTGACTGTCTACCCTAACTATATTCAAATATAGCAAATCCTACAGAAAGCCAAACAGAAAGAACTTAGAAATGCAGTCACCATCCAAGCAAGCAGTTTCTTCAAATGCCAAACAAGCAAAGCAATTCACATACATTTCAAGTATATCACAAAGGTAATACAATATTTTGTATGAAATTGTAGCACATTCTTACAATAATAGATTACTCACTGATCACATACATATAAACAGAAATAGAAAACAGAAAAACTATATATATATATATATATATATATATATATATATATATATATATAT
>JADRCD010219958.1:0-18464 GCA_019843815.1 Montemys delectorum
GCTCTGCTGTCTCAAAATACATACAATAAATCAGTTTAACAGTACCCATAATACGGCAGCCATAGTCAGGGAGATGTTGTCGGGTGCAGTGAGTGTTTAGGTGCACTGTTTGGAAAAGGGTTGGGGTACTGCAGACATGGGGTGTGCAGCCTAAGAGCTGGACTCAAGTGACTGCCAGAGAATTAACATGACGGCAGAGGGGGAAGCCAGGCCTTCAGCTTTGAGAGAAAACATGGAGACTGCCTAGCTCTCAAGACACATTTTTCAAAGTACTAACTGGAATTCATCGCCAAAACCAGCACTTGAAATATTATTCCAGGCCCGTTTCTAAAGTTTAAGCATGTTTTGGGGGGGGGTTAAAATTAAATTAAAAAAAAAAAAAAAAAAAAAGGAAGACGTGTAGCTCCATGGTGCTAATGCTATTTGTAAACTTCGCAAACATGAGCATTTAGTTGAAGGACAGTTTGTACAAGCGACAAAAGCCAGTGAGGAGAGGGTGTCATGGAGAAAGAGAGCAGCCTTTTCCTAGGCAGTGACAGAACACAGGCACTGGCTGAGGCCATGATGGGGGACATAATTCTTAGCGTCTGAAAGCACAGCTCAGGGTTTCTTGGATAAACAGTGGAAATGTTTCCTCTCTTTTATAAATAGAAAGTGACATTTTTTTTTCCAAGTGGAACATCAGCACTTCCACAGTCTCAGGACAGAGGGAGAGTCCGGTCCTGAACAAGGACCCCAGGCAGGTGTCACCCTCCCAGATAGCAGAAGGAAGCAACCAAGAGGCCTTACTGGGGAGACAATGGCCATGAAGTTTCTCTTTGCACAAGAGAAGGCTTGTCTGGGGGCGCCTGCTAGGGGTGACACCGTGGTCTTTTCCCCAGTAGGAGCAATCCTGGGTCCTTACAATGGCAAAAATCTCAATGTACTTCAGAGAGTATATGGTATCTCAACTGCTCTCTAGGCACCCACAAATACAGGAGTTCTGCATTTTTTTTTAAATCTGATTTAATCTTAAATACTGTAATAACAAAGCACAAGTGGATGTGCCAAACTTTAATTCGCTGGAGGTCACTTAACTAGCCGTAGGGCCAAGGTAACTAGTTTTGTTAGCAACTTTGCCTAAAACACTTGACACTTTGGCCTGACAAAACTCTCTGGAGATTTGCAAGTCGGGTTACTTAAAAGCACTACTGTTTGGAAGTACTTCTTTGTGAATGGGATTTATATAAGAAAGGAACGAATCCACAATGCACAAGAAAAAGCAGAAGCCTCATCGACTCGATTTAAAACTACCTTCCGAAATTTCATTCAGGTCTCCCTGGACAGGTGACTTTGCTCTCATTTTCTGACATGAGTAAATGTTACAAATATGAGCTCTTATAGTTATAATAGGGATTTTTAAAAAAGTGTTTGAACGTTGGCTTGCAATTAGGTTTTAATTTTCCTTAATTAAAAAATTACTTTATGCATGCAGGTGCTTTGATTGCATGTATGTCTGTGAACCATGTATACATGCCTGATGTCTGCAGAGGTCAAAAGAAGTCAATGGATTCCCTGAAACTGGAATTTAAAGATGGTTGTGAGCTTCCACGTAGGTGCTGGGAATCCAATCCATGACCCCTGTAAGAGCAGCCAAGCGCCATCTCTCCAGTCTGGACTTTTGCTTTTAAATAACTCTGCTCTATGGGGCTGGAGAGGTGGCTCAGAAGTTAAGAATGCTTTCTGCTCTTCCAGAGGACTAGAGTTCAGTTCCCAGCCCTGATACGGAGCATCTCACAACTGCCTGTAACTCCAGCTCCAACAGACCTGCCTCCCTCTTCCAGGCTCTTGTATCCATGGCATGCACACATAAGCAAACACAAATACATCACATAAAAATGGAAATAAATCTGTTCTTTAAAAACAGAGCTCTAAATTAACAGAGTTTATAAAACCACTGTACCATCTGGTGTGCAGACCAGACTCATAGACTGGAGTACACTCTCGGGAGGGCCTTCCCGGAGATGCGTGGAAAATATGAAAAGTTCTCACCAAGAGTTTAAAATCCTCCCAGACTGGATGTGATAGGTGTGATAGTTTCTGTTTTATCTTACTGTAATTTTTTTGTTTATTTAAAAAAAGTATGTATGTATGTATATATGTACAAATGGATGGATGAAAACCTAGCCACTAGGGTAAAAGTTAACAGAACTGTCATTTATACCCACTGGGGGGTGGGGGGTTGGGGAAGGAGTTTTTTCTCCAGTGGAAATGATACTGCATATAAGAACCACTCTAGGCCAGGTCTCATGTTCAGCACTAGCTGACCAATTATTTACAAAATAATTTTTCTGTGCTTTTATCTGGTTAGTTTGGCGGGTGCTGCCCTGCCCCTTAGGGGAGGGGGCTGCTTTATTTTATTTACTTGTTTTCAGAGGGCTTTTGTTGTTGTTGTTGTTATATTGAGGGTTTGTCTGGATTAAGAGGAAGAAATTAAAGATGGGGGAGCAGGGACGAGGGTGAGGATTTGGAGGAACTTGGGGAGGGGAAGAAATATGATCAAAATAGATTGAAATTTAAAAATTGTTTTAATAATAAAAATATAATAAAAAGAAAAAATAATTCAAAATAAAATAAAATAAAATAAAATAAAATTAAATTAAATTAAATTCTCCCAGAGATCATTATAGAAACACACAACTGGGCAGGCTGGAGAGACAGCTCGGCAGTTAAAAACACTTGTTACTCTCTGAGAGGACCGGGGTTCGGTTCCCAGAGCCCACATGATCACAAACCATCCATAATTCCAGGTCCAAGGGTTCTGACATCCTCTTCCAACCTGGAAGATCCAGGCTTGCAGTTATCAAAGTAAACAGTTCTAAAAGAAGGGGGGGAGAGTGGGGAGAGGAGGATGGGGTTGGGGTGAGGGAGGGGCAGAGAAATCCACAGCTAGTCAAAATGCAGAGAGCTGACTGTGAGGGACAGGACCCTCAGCTAATACATTCCCAATGCAGCCCTCACACCTGAGGCTCAGTGGGCATGAAGGAAGGGGAGGCGAGGAGACTCCAAGACCCAGGAGAGCAGATAGAGCTGGTAAGCTGCTAGAGAATGCCACCTGCATAGTGACAATGCCAGCTGACAACGTGGCCAGGGGAAATCTCTCTGCATCTGAAGGAAGAGCTACAGGCAATCAGTGGCTCCCAAGAGAGGAGGGATCACTATCCTCCTTCTTCTCCAGTGAGGGACCCTGACAGGTCATCTAGTCCCACCCGGTCAACCTTAAATGATATACACACAACAGTAAATGAACCCAGCCAATTGTGTTTGTAGATGTGTACATGTATACATATGGGTGGGTGTGCGCGCGCACAAGTGTGTGCGTGTGTGTGTTTGTGTGTGTATGTGTGTATAAATAAAAATGATCATAAGAGGTCATGACTTTGAGGGGGGCTTGGAGCAGAACAGAGGAGGAGTTTAAAGGGGAATGAAAATAATGTATGACTTTCTCAAAACAGATTTAAATAAAAATAACAGTAACCACAAGGACCCTCCTAGCTCTCAGCCAATCACCCTTACAGGCACTGAACTGGCTATGACTCCTACATAGGGAGGGCAAAAAAGAACCAGGCTGGAGAGAGGGCTCAGCGGTTAGGAGCACTGGCTGCTCTTCCAGAGGTCCTGAGTTCAAATCCCAGCAACCACATGGTGGCTCACAACCATCTGGACTAGGTTCTGATGCCCTCTTCTGGTGTGTCTGAAGACAGCAACAGTGTACTTAGAAAAGAAACCAAATAAGTAAATCTTTTAAAAAATATATATTTAAAAAAATGATAAACCAGTGTAAGGATACGCGGCGGCAAGGGTGACAGCTGGCTTCACAGTGCTCCTCTGTGCTATGCGTTCTTGGTTAGTCAAGACCGGGGAGATGGAAAGATCTTGCTTTCCACAACAGCAAGATGACTCCCCTGAAGCGGGGAGTACTCAGGGTAGCTGCTCTTTCAGCTCCGGTAACCTAGCCAGAAAGTTTCTGAGGTGCTTTTCTCAGAAGCATCAGAACGGGGAAACATCTGTCTGTCTGTCTGTCTGTCCATTGGTTTAGTCACTAACCATAGCTGGTGTGTCTTGGCTCATGCCTACTTGTTTCTGGCTCTTGGGGATCCAAGTGTGAGAGAATGATATGCTCCTATCCTATCCTCATGGAACCTCTCCCCTCCTGCTGATCCGCTGTGGGTGACTTCACTCGGCTGTGTGATATCCAACTGCTACACCAGGAGATGTGTGGACAAGAGAAGAAAAGCCACGCTTTCCCTGAATCTCAGCTTGCCCCTGGCCTTGGGGCTGCCATGCTTGGGGGCTCTAAGTTAGCTCTAATCAACACTATCAGTCAACAGGAGCAATCACTAAAGAATCAAGACCCATCTACTCTAATAAACCCCTTCATTCCCGAGACTGATTCACGCTTCCCTGAAACCTACAACCTGGGTGATTTTTCTGTCAAAGCTTCTTCCATAGCAAACGCAATAATAAATCAAATCTTATCAGGATTGAGCTATAAATCTGTGAAGACTCCAATAATTTCCAGCTAAGGGAATAACACCACAAAAGTACTTTTTCAACTAATTACTCAGATTCCGAAGTGCTGCCTTAATGAGCCTCCTTTCTGCCCAGAACTTACTAAGGAAAACTACCTTCTGGTGCAGTAATTACCGCTTTTCCCCTTCAAACTTCTAACTGGAGATCGATGCTGCATTTTAAGACCCATTGATTTACAATTAGCCTGGCTTTCCTGCTAAAGTGTTTTTTAAAGCAGAGTTTACTTTTATTTTATTTTGAAATCTCAGAGATCTGGTTCTCGGATTTTTTTTTTTTTTTTAAAACATCCTCATGAGGGGGTACTGAATATCTTCAAGAGGAAGATCTGTGTCAGAACAGAGGAGGTGAGGGATGGAAATCACCAAGCTGGGCAGGGGAGATGAGGAGAGAGAGAGAAGGAGAAGGAGAAGGGGCTGGTCTGGAGGCAAACTTGAGAGGCCCAAAACATAAATCAAAAGCCCATGCTGGAGGGCAGGGGTGAAAATCCAAAGGGAAGAGGCTGAAGGCAATGATGTGGACAGGGTTGGAGGCCCGGGCTTCAGGAAGTTTAGCTGCTGCCAGCCTACATGGCTGAGGCCACTCTTCACTGCCTCTGCTGTTTCTTAGCATCCTCAGGTCGGGGTGGGGGTGGGGGACACAAAAGAAATAAAGAAAAAGCTTTGTGTATCTTTGTGGAAACAAAGCACTAGTTAAAAATAGTGTGCGCAGCAAGCGAGGACAGTGTGCTAACACGAGGGGCCTGGCAGCGCCTGCATTTGCACAATCTGTCCCGAGAGGAGAGCAGAGGTAAGTGAAGCAATTAGGAATTTCATGCTGATTGCTTCAAGCATGTTTTCCACCCCCCTCTAAGCCATAACGATAATAGCATAAAGGATATGGCTTTGCTGATGCCTCCCTTCCTGTTTGACAACTTCTGCCTTCTGTCTCTGGGAGTCTTTCTCGGCTGCCATGTTGGAGGACTCGTAGCTGGGCTGGTGCCACCTGATGGAGCCAATCAGCTCTATACCAGAAGAAGCAGCAGCTTTTTGTGCCTCAGTCTCACTCGGCCTCTGATTGACAACAAAACCCGAAGAGGAAGCTGCTGCCAAGTTGTCTTTGTCTATAGAAAGGGGGGCTTAAAGGTCTTTGAAGGTGACCTGCTGGCCCATAAACCCAACCTGGACTTCTAAGGGCCTAAATGCTGTCCCCCCTCGCTGCATGCCTCGCCACAGCTGGTACCCCAGAGTGACTTTCAAGAGGGCCTCGGAGTGAGTGATCAAGGCAAAGAATAAAACAAAAGGAGGTGAGGGATGAAAACTATTAACTTTTGCCTTTTTAAAAAAGTACTTTATAGCTAGATCGTATAGGCCAATCTCGAAGACTAATATGGGGAGAGGAAAAAAAAAAAGTGCAATTAAATCCTTGAAAAACTGACAGATCAGCAAAACAAAACCACCCGGAGGAGAACCCGATTGAGCCTCATTAAGAAAGAGTTCAGCCTGTTTTTAAAACCCTTCTTAACACTTAGCTAGGTACCTCCCAGCAGTGAGAGCTCCCAATGCGGCTGGCATAATTAGTGTCAGAGTGGAAAGGGGGGAAAAATCAGCCTAGGAAATAGAAATTAAAACACAAATTTAGGAGGGAGGGGGGAAGTTCAAATGGAAAAACCATTCTAAACTCCAGCAACAAATACCCATCGGTCTCTTTGAGGGCAATGGGGAGACTGCAAAATTCTCTCTGGTCTGCCCAGATAAATGGGTTCCAATTATACAGAGAAAGGGCTGGGCCACGGGGAGAGATTTATGCCGCAATTCTCCGTCTTCAATCTCTCCCCTTCCCCCAAAATATATTCTGCGCTGTGGTCAGCTCCACTCCAGGAGGCTGGGTTAATGGCAGATGGATGGCAAAATGCTCCAACCTCAACATCACTTATAACCGGCACATCTGACAATGGAGAAAATGAGATCAGGTGACAGATTTCCACACCTTCAGCCATTCAGGATCCCCCAACACTGGAGTGCATGCATGCGTGCGAAATGGCACTGTGTGCGTGAGAGCTCTGGTAAACGCATTACATGTACGGCTGCCGGCCTGTAATAAGGAGACATGGGGCTGAGGTCCATTAGAGAAGAGCAGGCCACTGAGGAAGAAACACTCTGGAGATGGGGAAGACGGCAGGGAGATGAAGCCATTTTATTAAATCAGGCAAATTCTAATTTATTCTGCAGAGCGGGGGGCAGGGGCGGGGTGGGGGAAGAAAATGGATTCATTCTTGGCCTATCCTCTGAGCTTCCTCCTATCACCTCACTGGAGGGAGGAGGGAATTACAGGTTCCAAGGGTCATCTGGAAACCAAGGGGGAGGTTTCCCTTTGAAAAAGCAAGCATTAAAATCTGTATCAGTTTGGGCAAGAGGAATGTGGGGCCTAGTGCTCAAGCCAGAGAAACTGGTGGTGTAGGGGTTCAGTACTCCACAGCCTTCTGATTACTCCAGTAAGTTAAAAGAAGGCTTGGAGATTTTTCTCATTGTGGTAGGAGACCCGGAGGGCAATCAGAGCCTAGATAATGCTGACTTTGGACTGGAAAACTGAGGGAACATCTCTTCCAGTTGGTCAGAGGTGCCACTTGCCACCTTCCCTGACAGGTGGAATTTAACTGCTCACTTGCTGTGGCTGAGGCTGTCTTACAGAGTCCAGGCTAGCCTAGAACCCCATCTGCAGCTGAGGCTGCCCATGGACTCTGGATGCTCCTGCCTGCACTAGGATTACAGGTGTGTTTAAGATTTTTACCTGTTGAAAAGAGGAAAACTAAAATGAAGGGGGAAGACCCTAGAAAAAGAAACACACATCAGGACTCATCAGAAGTAAATTACCAAAAGGCTCTGTGTTTAGACTGCTTTCAGAAAGCCAAGGTTTTAAATTAAACAATGACATGAAGTCACTTTGGCTCCCTGTATGGGCCAGCCAGCTCTCCAGTAGCATAAGAGCGCTGGCTTCTCTGAAGGCAAAGACACTGACGACATGGTGCATGGGTAGCTCACGTCAGATGCGGTTGCATGGCTGTGGTGCCTCTGCTGTACAAGCAAGAGAAAGCTGGCAGGCCTGGCATGGGACTGCACTTCAGTCCGATCACAAGAAGTCAGCAACACTGTACCACTCATGGCTGAGCAAGAGAGACTATTCAAAGGATCCTGCAAAACCCAGGTGGCTCAGGGTCGGAGTGGGAGTGACGAGCGGCTTCCTGGTACCAGAGCAAAAGAAGTACATCTCCATTGACACCAGGGCCAAACGGAGCTAGCTTATACCACTGCTAAACTAGGAGGGACTTGCAGAGCGTACATCCCTGCAGATTTCTAATTCACCTTGCAGGGGTCAGGGGTGGAGCAAGTCCCATCCTGATGCTTCTATTCTACATGGAAGGGGGGCTGCCCAGGCATCAGGGTGGAGTTCAGGTTCGCATCCCTGGGAAGACCCAAATGTCTTATGAGTCCCAAGTGCAGGGGAAGCTGAACTATGGCTCCTGCCACAATGACTCATAGTGCTCAGGGAGCTAGGACCCCATGGGTAACTGGTTCCTGCTCTGAGACCCACAGTAGGGACAGGAAGGTGGTCGCTCTCTGCCGGGCGGCACTAAATGAACAGCTGGGGCCATCTTCGTCCCCTGTGATGTACACTTTGTTGGGTGAGTGAGGTCTGGCTCACAGAAACAGATGGGCAGACTGGCTAGCTTTCATTTTCTATCGCCCATCAAAAATAATCCAGTCACCTGCTATTCCCACTGGGCCTGCCAGAAGGGAGAACTCCATACTGACACCTGCAGGCGAAGATGCAGAATGCACCTCCTCAAGTGTGGATGGATGGTACCCCTCTCCACACAGACTCCCCAGCCTGCCAGAAACACACTTCTACTTGATCCAACACCAGGGAAAAATGAAGATGGCCAGCCAAAGCTGACTAAATGGCCTTACAGGCATGCCCCACACTCGGCTAACTTCTTAGGCATTTCTGACAAAGCTACAGAAAGAAAACCTTAGCTAACTGCTCAGCAACTGCCAGGACGCTCTTATCCAAAACACCAGGCTAGCCCAATGACATTTTAGGCCTTTACAGACCAACAACCCCATTTTGACTTTTTGTGGACAAGTTAGTTCTTCAGGTAATCTGGATAATAGGATTTAAAAAAAAAAAAAAAGTAAACAGTAAAAAACAAATCTTTAGAAGTGACCAAAGGCAGAGGAAAGTTCTACTACCAACCAGTCTCGGGTGTGGTGTGCGGGGTAACGTCATGTAACATTCCCCACTCCTAAGCTTACTATAGCGAGACTGACCAACGCCAGGATCCGACAAGGAAGAAATCATTTTAGATCAAGTCCAGAACTCAAATTCAAACCCAACGAGGCTGACTCTGGGACTTGTTTATTCTTCCTTCCTTCCTTCCTTCACGGACAGAAGGTTAATACGAGAGCAACTCCTTGGCAGACCTTTCTGGGTAGCTGGAGCGACACTGATTCGAATCAATGTTCCTTTTGTGAACGCATTACTTGGCAGAAACTGGCTTTCTGAAACCCCCTTAAACACGCCCGGCGAGACAAAAAGAAGGGGGGAAGTGTCCTTCAAACAAAGGGATGAGGTGAAAATAGAGAGTCGACGGTGCTTCTTTCTTTTTCATAGAAGCAAATGGATCTGGGGCTTTTATACATTAATCAATCAATATCACTGTACATCAGCGGGGTAGCCAAGTTATGAACGACCTTTCTGGCCAAGAGGACACTTCTAATGCTCATAAGACTGCTCATAAGCTTAGCGGCTTCCCGAATTTGTGCCTGCATGATTACCCCCTTGGAGGCAAGCGGCCGTTAGCGCCACGCTAAATATGGCAAGGTTAGTCGTGTCCAACTTGCGCACAGAGGAGGAGGAAGAGAGGCTTGGGACGTGGCCACCCAGTTTACGCCCGAGTTGCTGCAACCTGGGTGATGCGGAGGGACCTGGCCTCATCTCCCTCTGGAAAGATGAGCCTGCCAGGCCTCCTGTGCGGCTGCAGGCTAATCTAAACATGGAGGCTGTCGGCAGCTAGGCTGGAAAGCTGGGCCTAGCTCACCTCCCATCAGCTCCTGAGCTTCTATGCTGGTGGACAGCTGCACTGGCCACGGTGGGCACTCCTGGGCCTCTCCCTAGATCCTAGAAAACCCCAAGACTCCTCCCCATCCTCCCTGGGCTCCTCCCAAAAGGAGACCAAACTCTTCCACCTCTCTGGTTTTTTTTTGTTTTGTTTTGTTTTTACTTCCCTGTAGGGACACACAAAAGAGCATCTTACACTCTCCACAAACACACAACCTGAAGAAACAAATTTGGGCCAGTTCTCCTTATTTTCCCTTTACCAACCCAGCATTCTGTTTATGCCTAGAAGGCAGAACAGGTGCCTCAATCCCACTCTGAGGGGGTGGAAATGGACGCTGGGCAGTCCATGGTTTGGATTTCCAAGGCAACCACATGGTATCAGGGAGGCCACATGGGGCAAGAGAAAACCCCAGCCCCTACCCATCTCCAGTTCTTCCCAGCTTCCATCTCCTTAGCTGTGCCAGCAGCGCCTGCAGAGGCTTGGTGGTCTCCACGTAAGGCCCCCTCCTTTCCTTGTCACCCATAGTGAGAAACAATACCTCTGAAGAATTTTAAGTGTTGCTTTAACTTCCTATAAATCACCACAGAAGAAGCCACAGGCCACAAGGTGCTGGGCTCCATCATGCTGGAGACATTTAAGGTAGGAAGGGCTGACATCACTCCTCAGCCTACAGACTCTCCCAGCCATGTGGGAGTGGGACAGGACATGGCTTAGGGGAGATGGGACTGTTTGCTGTAGCTATTTCTGGTCCTAGACATAAGGGCAGGATCTGGACCCTAACTCACATTTCCTGACAGGAGACAAGAAGTCACCTCCAATGGTGCTACTGCCAGGCCCTGGGTCCTGGGCCGCAAGAGAGACCCAGAGCTGCAGGACACACAATGGGCAATAAATGCTAAACCAGAAGAGCTTGTGTGTGTGTGTTGGGGCATGGGAAGGGGGGCTCTCTGAAGGGCTGGGACTTCCTCATAGGCCTTCAGTGTGATGAGGCTGGCCACCCCTCACGTCTGCAAAGAATACTGCAGAGCATTTCCCCCAACAACAGTTCTTCGCTGTTCCTAGCCCGGGTCTCCCCATCCTACGTCCCACACTGAAGTAATCTTCATCTTGTCATGTGTTCATTTAATGCATTCAGAGTCCTGTCTAGAAAATGTGTTTTCTGTTTTGAACCAATGGAACACAGGTCCATGCTAGCTGCTCCCACTGGGGTGGTATCACACGACTTTTCCCATTCTGTCAGATATTAATCTGCATGTCTTTCTTTTCTCTGGAGAGTTGACAATCTGATGACTTAACAGTGATTAAGTCCTGCCCACCCCACCCCCAGCTTTTCATTATTTAGAAAAGTAACAACTTCTGCCTCCATCTTGTGTGTATCTATCTCTGTGTGTGCTTGTGTTTGTGTGTGTTTCTTGTGTGAGGGTGTTTGTGTATGTATGTATGTCTCTCTGTCTCTGTATATGTGTGTGTGTGTGTATGTGTACATGTGTGTGTGTGTGTGTGTGTGTGTATGTATGTGTGTATGTGTTTTGAAACACAGTCACGGTGTGTAATCCAGGCTCGAACTTGTGGCAATCCCGCCTCAGCCTCTAAGTCACAAACATCTAGATCATTTCTGCAGCTGTTACACTGTGATACTCTCTCACTGAGTATGGCCGAACCTTATCTCTCTGTCAAACATCTGGTAGTTTCCCTGATGTCTCTCAGAGATTCACTCCCACTAAACAACTGCAAACTGAAGGAATCAGGGAGCAGGGTGGGGGGAGAGGCAGAAGGACCAAAATGCGATCCTTGTAGCCTACGGGGGTTCTTTCAAGTTATAAACACCCGCCCTTCCCCTTGTTCTCTCTGGCTGGCCAACAGCCACTAGTCAACTCTTTTCCCTTATACTTGTCCCCTTGGGGTGACTCACCACCCATCAACCAGCTGGCTGACTCCTGAGCCTTCTGTGCTGCACATGTCCACACTGTAACTGTGAAAGGCTCAGTACCGGCTACTTTTCCTTACAGAGACGGGGTTGTCCTGATGTGCCATACAGTGTCCCCTTCTCCTGGTATGCTTGTGGGCTCGTTCGCTGGGAAGGAGGAGGCATGTGGAGACCAGAAGACAACCTTGACTGCTGGTCCTTACTTTCTACTTTCTTGTCCACCACCACCCTGAGCAGGCTAACCAGTGAGCTTCCCAGGACTCGCCAGTCTCCATTTCTCACCACAGAAGCACTGGGGCTACAGGTACTCCCTTCCTTGTCAGCATTTACCGTGGCCTGGAGACCCAAGGGTCCTCAAGCTTGTACAGACATTTTATCCACTGAGCTATCTCTCTGGCCCCTCCCTTTGTGTTTATAAAGCTCTGTATAGAGGATGATGTAAGCAAAGATGAAGGGTCATTCATGTGTCCCTCTGAGCACTGGCCGGTGACTGCACCAGTCACAAAGGGAAAGCTACTCGACCCAGGCCAAAGCAGATAGGCCACATCTCTGCAGGAGCACAAGCTCAGAGAGACAAGCCACCTCTATCTCCTGCAGCCTAGACATATGGAGAAGCCCTACAGTGGAGGTGGTTGGCCCCTAGAAACGATAGAGAGAGGAGCCAACCATGGTGCTGCCTGCCTGCAATCCAGGCACAATGAAGGCAGTGGTTAAGAGGATCAAGAGACTGAGTAATTCGAGAGAAGTTTCAGTTACAGAGCAAGGTCAAGGCCAGCCTGGTCACAGGATATCCTGCCCCAAGTAAACAGAAATCTGCAAAAAGAATAGTGCTCTTGGCCACACTTACATTTTACCAAGTCAGTGCATGGTCACACCTTGGTAAACCTCAGCCTCGGGAGACCATCCTAACACGCCTAAGTAAGGCCCAGATGCTTCCCCAGAAGCCAGAGTCCGAAAGGAGAAAAACGTACTTGGGGGGTGGGCTGGGGGGCGGGGTTCAAGTGGAAATGGCAGACTCACCATGATGCAAGTAAGTCCAAGAAAAAAGTCCATGGAGCTTCCAAAGGTCCCACAAGAGCCATAGGCCCTCTTTCCTGACAGATGTTCTGCGTCCTCTGTCCCCTATGGCTGGGAGTTCCAGGAGGAGGGGAGCTGGGTACAGTACGAGTGACCGTGACCTAAAGGCATGTCTGGCCATGCCAGGCCACTTCTAAAACCTTCCAGGATTCTCCCATGGCATTCATGCGCCAAACCCGGGACACAGTTCTGGAGGTGGACCTCATAGCCTCTGCCACCTGCCTCGCTCTCCCGGGTCCATGCCAGCTGCACAGCCCTTCCTTCTGCCCCAGGGCTCCAGCACCTGCCGTGTCCCTTTCCTTCTTCACATGGCTATATCAGGCCTCAGTCTAAATGTCACCACCTTAGAGGCAAAGGGGACACTGAACATGCCTCTGCAGCATCCACGGTGACCAAGGTACAGCATGATCCTTGGGAGGAGGAACCCGGCCACTAAAAGAAGAATGACAGAATCCAAACATTCCCTCCCCATTTGCCAAACCCGAATGGAGTGGAAGGTGCAGGCACTGGTCATCAGCGGCCTTGAACGTGCCAGAGGCAAGTGACACATTCCTGGGGAGAGACAAGCACGCGTCCAGCAGTCTTGGAGAAAGAGTCCAAATGGCCATACATAACTCAGGGCATGTCGAGATGGAGTCATCGGACCACAGGAAATACAGGGGACAGGACAATGTGTTAGAACACTCCTGATAAAGTGAACTGTAAGAAAGTCTCAAAGGCAAGATCTAGCTTCTTCGAGAGAAACTTCAGGGGGTTGGAGGTGAGGAGAGCCTTCAGACCAAAGGAGGTTTTAGAGAGATATCACCCAATGGTAATATGAAGAATACAACTGCATTTGGATTTATTCATTGTGTGTGTGTTTGTGTGTGCCCGAGTGTGCACAGGCGTGCATGTGCACATTGCTCAGCTGTGCACATACAGTGTGTAGGTGTGAGTGTTTGAGACAGGGCCTCTTGCTGTTCCTGGCTGCCTATGCCAGCCTAGCTGGCCCACAAGCCTAGGTCATTCTACCGTCTCCCCTTCCCATGGCACCACGGGGACACTGGATTACAAACACATGCTACCACATCTGGCTTTATGTGGGTTCTGAAGGGGGGGGGTGTTCAAACTTGGACCCTCATGCTTACACAGTAAACCCACTGAACCATCTCCCAGATCTGCACCTGGATTTAAACAAACTGCTGCTTGAGGGGTGGGGGTGGGGGGAATTTTGGATACTGACTCTGTATCTGATGATGATACTATAGTTGTATTAAAAACGTACCCCAACTGAAATATTTATGGACAAAGTGAGCCTATTTTCTTTCAAAATAGTTGAAATAAAGGGAATGGCTGGAACACATGGCTAAAATATGATTGGTCACACAGCCGGCAGTTGTAGTGTGTGCATTTAATCCCCAGCGCTCTGGAGGTTGAGCCAGGCAGATGTCTATGAGTTCTAAGCCAGCCTGGTCTACAGAGCAAGTTCTAGAACAGCCAAGGCTATACAAAGAAACCTTGTTTTAAAAAAACAAAAAAGGGGGGGAAAGATTGGTTACAAAGAACTGTTATCTGCTAAAGGGGGAGGGCGGGTCCATGAGGTCTGTCGGATGGCTGGGTGGGCTTCTGTAATTGTTTCTTAGATAGTCTTACTACATAGAGTGAACATAGAGTGACTGACCTCAAACTCAGTCTCTTGTCTCTGCCCTCTGGATGATGGGAGTTCGGGTGTGCATCACGTCCCCCAGCTGCCGTGACTTGCTTTCTACTTATGTGAGTTCTGTGACATTTCCTAACACAACAAGCCTTTGGACACAAGCTGATGATATTTCCAATCTGGGGCACTGCTTAATAATAGGCACGAGTCGGCCACTAAGCAAGCCATCGTATGCATAATGTTAAGTCTTTGCCCGACAGGGACATTCACCATTTGGTTTTAATTCTTCGTCTCACGATTATGCCTACCTTCTAGTTCTCTACCCACAAGCTTTTCTGGAAGGAAAACCCTGTGAGAGATAGTGCCAGGCCACCCACAATTACCGCCATGGCCCCTGGGCTTTGAAGCTACCTGGCACACGAGGAAGCTGCCTTAAATACACCCTAGAAAACAGATAGGTTCATGTACAAACAAGACCGCATTAATCACTCAGCAGCGGTGTGAGCACTGCCCTGGCTTGTGTTTGCATGTTGTCGAGTGTGGCTCATCCCACTTCTTAGGAAGGGACAAGGGTACCCAGGCCACTAGCTGGGGTCAGCACTATATCCTGACAACAGATCATTGTGCGTCAGAAGATACACAAATGGGTCAGAGAGAGGGCGCTGTAGGTAAAGGCACTCGCTGCCAAGCCTGGCGACCTGGGTTTGATCCCCAGAGACCACATGGTGGAGAAGAGAGTGAATTACCTCTACATCGTCCTCCAACCTCACACCCCTGTGCACTGTGCGGCATGTCCTCCAATGCCCCCAAGAAATACTTTTAAAAATGCTTTTTTAAAAGACATACGTAAAGCCTGGAAGCTTTTTCTAGAAATTTCTGAATGAAGCTTAGAAGCAACCCAACCACAGGTAGCCCACATGCCTTGGGCCTCACTCCATTCCTGCCTGCAAACATCACTGAGCCACATGGATTCAGGGTGACAGCAGGGCCCCTGCAGTGCCCAGAAGGCTGAGGCAGGAGGACTGAGAGCTTAACTAGCCTCTAGGTTAACAAGAAAGACCCTCAAAAATTAAAAGTATAATTAAAAGGGTGAAACCCACCAATGATTCATATGACAGGCTGCCTGCAAACAACCAGATGCTACAGTTTTGAAGATAGAGCCTGAGGCAGTGAGGTGGAATGGTGTGCAATTTACAAGTTCTGAGGACTGACAACTGGAGGTTGACAGGCATTCCCAGAATCTTGCAGGATACAGAGAGATGTGGGTTGATACGCTTCTAACCACAGAGCCTGAGCAGGTGCCAGGAGAGGTGAGCAGGTGCCAACCCATGAGATTCTGTCTCTGGGCATCTCTAGGGGTTGAACCCAGGGTATCATACATGCTAAACAGGCTCTTGATCATCGAACTCTTATCTCCGGTCCTTTTGAGAGGATCTTAAAAAGTAACTTTGGCATTCCCTTCTGGGCCTCAGGCTGGAGAGGACCAGATGGAGCCACTTTAATGAATTATTTTAAATAGAAGAGGAAACATTTGCCTAAGAACTTGGACAGAAAACATTCACACTGGTGAATTTGTGACTTAGGGAATTCTACCATCTCGCATCTGTGGGTGACCGCCATAACCCCAGGAAGAGCTGGAATCGAACACCTTACTGAGAACCAGGTAAAACCACAAAGGGAGATCAACGGGAGGCTCTCAGAGCTGAGATGCACCCGAGTTCTTGTCACAGTTACGAGGTCCTGGCCATGCCCAGATGTCAAATGTCCCTGAAGAACCATGTGTCAAAACTTGGTCCTTCAGCAGTTGGTCAGTGGGTTTGAGGATCATGAGGACCCTACATGGCCCTCTAATCCAAGAAGGGATAGATCCATTGACAAATTTGTAGCTGAAGAGGCTATAGGGAGGCAGGACCTGGTTGGAGTAATTAAAGAGTATGCTTGTGAGAGTGTATCTTGTCCCCAGGCATCTGTGCGCTTTCTCCTACCCTGCTTCCCACTTCCGGCGACTGTAAACTGAAGAGCATCCTCCACCATCTATCTGTTCCAGACACCTTTATTTTTTGCTTCTATCTCCTGTCTACAGCTAAAGGAGCCAGCCAGCTGTGAGCCAATACCTTCAAAACCGTGGGCTGAAATAACCTATCATCTTAGCGGCTGTTTCTCTCAGGAACCCCTCCAGAATGACAACACACTAACTCGCCCTAGGTTCGCCTGCACCAGTACAAAGTCCAGCTCTCCCCGTTTGGCTGTGAGTGCTGCTGCCAGGCATTCTCCTGTGTTAGGCTATGCTGGGCACAGGGGCTGGCCACTTCCTCCAGGAAGAAAGCTGAACCTGAAAACTGCATGGAGTGCCAATCCTCTGGCAGGAGTCAGGAGATGTGGTTGGTATAGGAATCAGGAAGAGAGGAAAACCTTACTTTTGAGGTGGAGAGGCAGGTTACAGTTGGGTATGTTTGGAGAACCTGCTGGTCCATAACAGACCAAAGCTAACACTATTTGGGACTGCCTCTTCCTGGTTCCACTGACCAAGGCTTATACCTGCTTGCCCTCTCTTGAGCCAAGGGCATGGTGACGCCACTTGGGCATTTCTAAAATGTGGAATCTGGAAGAAGGCTTCACTTGCTCTCACAGACGGGAGAAAACTTCTGGCTAAAGGATTTGAGACTAAAGACCAGAAAGATAACTCGATATGGCCGCCAGGCACCAAAGTAGAAGAACAGAAACAAACAAACAACAAAGTGAAACGACACAAAAAGATCCAAAACAAAAGGGAAGGTGGCTTTTTTCTCCCTTGGCAGACAGAGATGGAGAGTGTAAACAGGGCAAAAAGAACACACTACTTAGGCTCTTTGGTATAAACTCTCTCATCTACCTGTCCCTAACCACATGAGTGCCCACTTTTATGGGTGAAATGACTGAGGCATTGGAAATGAACAATTAGGACCATGAAAAGAGGCAGGTAGAATTTGTGTGTGTGTGTGTGTGTGTGTGTGTGTGTGTGTGTGTGTGTGTGTGAGAGAGAGGGGGGGGGGAGAGGGGGGAGAGGGAGAGGGAGAGGGAGAGAGAGAGAGAGATGCCTCATGCATTGTCCTAAGGTAAGGGGTGATTTCTTCACTGGATTATCTGAGGAGCACAAGAAGCCTCATGTTATGTCACAAGACTGAGGCCACTGGACTCAGGCACAGATCAGGGTTCACCACTCCTGTGTGACTCGAGGCCAAGGACCACAAAAGGGTCTCCTCTGAGATGAGGAGATATGGATAGACACGGGATGGGTGCCAGGTCATAGGAAGTGTCAGAGGACATTCACTAGCTCCCTCCTAGAGGGCTTTCAAAGCAATCTCATGTCTTTGAAGATACTTAGTGCACAGCAGTGGAGTTGACCTCCCCACGGAAGGTCTCTCGTCTACACAGGCACACAGACTCAGTCTGCGGCTCTAGCCATACCACAAGTCACAAAATGACCAGCCAACTGCAGGATAAATAGTAAGAACTTGACACCCAGACTCTCTGAATTGGTCTTCTGAAAGAAGAAAAAATGCTAGAGAACATGAATAGCTACATTCTTTTGGGGGGGGGGGGGCTTCCTTGTTCTTATGGTCGACCTCTAACCAGTACATACATAACAATTTTGAAAATAAAGTAGCGAGTGTGCACCACATCTCATTTTGGAGTGTCGACTGCTTCTATAGCAATTCAGACCACACCTCACTGATAAGGGCAGCACAGCCTATCACAGGACTGCTGTGAGCGATTAGAGAAAAACTAGCACTTTTCAATCTAGGTAGGGGAAGAGTCTAGAATGGTACCATCCAGCTAAGAAAATGTGTGAGCTTCCAGGCATGGGTGAGTGGGAGAAGGTAAGATCTGACTAATGGGTACTCCTTCTATGCAGAGGACCGAATGACAAACACAGTGACCTTCAGAAGGAAAATAGCCTCTTTCAAAGGCTACAATTGTAATCCAAAGAGCTTTGGAACCAACCAGGAGTTGAACTCTTCTTCCATCCAATGTTAACCATACTTTTAGTGAGGCGTGTACATCTGTTTGGGCTGGGATCGACCTGGTTTTCCTCATTTCCTGTCAAGTCTCACAAGTGGATGCAGGGACTGTGTGTGTGTGTGTGTGTGTGTGTGTGTGTGTGTGTGTGTGTGTGT
>JADRCD010219958.1:23193-40636 GCA_019843815.1 Montemys delectorum
GGGGGGGGGGGGGGGGGGGGGGGGGGGGGGGGGGGGGGGGGAGGCCTTCCCTCCTGTGACTGGCCACCTTCCTCCCAGAGAGTGAGGAATTAAAACTCCTACCTTACTCAAGCCACTCAGGGTGTCTCTGTCATCTACAGCTAAAAGTCTGAAAAGAGGAAACGGTGTGGGTCCTACTCGCTCTGCACAACTTCAGCACTAAGGCACCAAGAACTAATACACACCACAATCTCTACAGATAGTCCGTCTAATTCTGCAGAGACAGGAGTCCTGAACAAGACAGCTGTGGGGCCTCTCTTCTTTACGGAGGACTGACTAGCCCAGGGCTCAGGGACTCCTATCAACAAGTCCACGGAGAACCAGCTGGGCCCATTTGTTTATTTTGTGGTGTTCTTCCAACTCCAGGGCAAAGAGAAAACTGGCCATGGCTGGTCTAACCCAATCTCATTAATGCCCATGGTGTTGGGGCTGCAGGGCTCACTCACTCACATCCCCTGGAACACGGTAAGCCAGGAGCATCATATCTGACTAGGAGCAGCCTCAAGGCTCTGGTCCCTTATTCAATAGGGACAACTGAGTTGGTTTTGAGCCCTGCAGAGAGACATCAGATTCCATGGAAGCCACTGGTGCTAGAGGCACAGCCCAGATGCCCGGAGGGGCATGGAGGGTGGGATGTGTCATCCGGCGCCATGAAAACCTTGACAGTATGAGACTGTCTGCGTGGCCTGGTTGGCTCTGGGTTACTCATTCTCACAGGTACGAGGTGAAAGTCTTGATGTTGGTTTACAAGGCTTGAATGGGAGTGACCATTAGAAAAGCCGTTCCCCTACTCAGGAGTGGGTAGTAACAGCGACACACATAGAATGTTATGTGGTCCTGGATGCGGACGTGGCTGCCAGCTCAGGGCAGTCTAAACCAGATGACAACACGTCAGCCTACTGCTTACCACGTTATCAAAAATGTCCAAGTTACCTCAAGTGGCAAGAACAGAATGTTCAAGGCAACTCTATTGTTCTTGTGTGAGGAAATACCCTGTGTGTGTGGTGTGTGTGTGTGTGTGGGGGGGGGGTTTCCACAGCAGCACGGGAGGGAAGGACTCATCTCAGAACCAGTGTGGCCAGTTCATCTGCATCCAGTGATTGCTGACAGTTGAATTAACTTTGAAAATCAGTTTAATTTTCTGTCACAGTGGGAAAACAAGCCAGAATTTTTTTTGCGTCTAAAAGCTTCATGCTGTCTACCTGTCTGTCTGCCTGAAAACTGAAGACTGCCTTTGTCCCAGCTTTGCTATCTAAAGCTTGTTGTCAAAGTACCGGGTTTAAATATTTCACCAGAACAACAGAGGTGGGAGAAGCTGACTAGGGGCAGATTTTCCTTGCTCCTGGTAAATTTCAATTTCTCCAGTAACAGGTGTTTTGAGGAGCTGGACTTACTTAAAAAAAAAAAAAAATCAAAGAGAGTAAGCCAACACCTAAAGGTTTTGCTTCCAGTCAACAGAAGCTATGGTCACCCCAGGACTGCTGGAGGTGGACTGGACACTGGTAAGACACTGGACACAAGCTAGGGCTGTGTCCAGCCTGCCCCGTCAGTCCACCCTCCCCAGCCATGAAGCTGCTGACTCTCCTCAGGGCACCATCCAAAGGAGCTTTTTTATTAGTCAAATACTTGGGGGGTGGGGGTGGGGGCCCTGTATATTTATATGACCTCCTTTTGTTCTACCAAGGTATGTTGGAGAAGGGGAAGAAGTTATGATGAACTTTAATAAAAACAAAATTAAAAATGATTAAACCTTTCATATCCTTTAGAGATAATCTCTCTTCTGCTGGCTGGTCAGACCACAGCTTGCTGCTGCTGCTTTTCAATTTTTCTTTTTTTTCCCTCCCCCTAAAGAAACAAACAGAAAAAAAGGCTGCCTGGGGCTAGATTTTTTTAAATAAATTAAATTTGTCCTCACACACGGCAGACAGGTGTGGTGGAAACATTCTTTCCAGACATCCAGGAGAGGTGCCAGCATCCTTCTCTCAAAAGAACCTTAAACAAGTGACTAGAAGACATAGCTCCCCCCCCCCCCGAGAAAACCAAAAAAACAGACCCCCAAAATCCCAGTCTACATTCTTGATTAAGGAAAGGGCCAGAGCAAACAGCAGGGTAGGGCACAAATCTCTCTGGTCTTATGTGTTCTGAGGAAGTCTTCAGATCTGCCCGAGGTCTGGGCACATAGCCACCACGGAATGAAGTGGCTGCCTGTCAAGAGGCAGGCCCCCTGCATGGAAGTCAGAGGTGGGTTGTCAGGCATCCAGATGTGATATCGGCCTCTGGTCACATGGCCCGGAAGACACTAAGAGGGTGAAAGTGTTCAAAAAAGAAGAAAAAATACTTCCTGCTTTAGGGTTGCAGTATCAGTGACATGAAATCCTATCCTGGAAAGCACGCACGAAGCTGCGGATCCCAGGATATCCCCTCTGACATGGGTGCCCCCATGGAGAGGCAGCTGGCCCAGGAGTTCTTTCTTAGCACATGGTAGCCATGGACTGTCCTGATCTGTGTTTGCACAGCACCAGATGATGCACCGACGAAGCCCCATGCTTCGTGCTTAGGTGGTGGGAATTCCAGTAGGGATTTTGTCTTTTGGGGTGGGGTGAGGGCAGTGATGCTGAGCCCTGGCCTGAAGCAGAGAGAGCCCCACACGGATGTTCTGATCCCTGATGAACGTGGTATGTGGACTTGACATGAGTCCCTTTGCCCTCGGAGCTGCTCCATTCTCCGGGTTCCGGGAGATGTGGTGGCGCTCAGCGGCCTCCATCCTAACCCCATCTAGAAGCTCCTTTTCCTGGGGTACTTAGAGGGAGAGGAGTCAGGAGGGACATGACCCCCCCACCCCACCTGATCTTAAAGACATGGGTCACTACCTTGAGCCTCAACAGCGGTAACTGTTCGGCTTTCTGGTGTGTTCACGTCTTGACTGGAGCCAAGCCAGTCAACCCAACCTTACTCCCTTGCCTTGCCTGGAACCCAGTGTTCTGCCACAGCCCCCACTCCCCTGCCTGTTTTCCTGTTCCTCTAGGCCAACCTCCCCCTGAGGCAGGATTCTCCCCTTCTGTGCAGCCCCTACTGTTGCCTCCCACTAGAAGTCTTTCTTGAGTTACCGCTCACTCTCCAT
The DNA here is from genome assembly GCA_019843815.1 of Montemys delectorum. Classification (NCBI taxonomy): domain Eukaryota; kingdom Metazoa; phylum Chordata; class Mammalia; order Rodentia; family Muridae; genus Montemys; species Montemys delectorum. The sequence goes on from JADRCD010219958.1 coordinate 26,354, forward strand.
CCCTGGGCACCAACAACCCCTATTTGTTGGCTGTTTGCCAAAAAGGAAGGAAGGACCCAAGCTAGTTCTCAGACTCCAAACCAGCATGGCATCTAGAAGACAAATGAGCCTGGACTCTCACAGCTCTGGGGTTTTTGTGAGAGGAGCAAGAAAAGACAACCATGATCCCCCCCCCCCCCCCCCCCCCCCCCCGAGCCGAAAGGTAGAGAGCCGAGAGAGCCTAGCCAATGGGCAGCCACACAAGGTGAGGACTGAGGAATAAGCTCTGGTTTGCTACAGCACAGTAGGGCTAGGGCGACTATTGTCTGCAACCATTAGTGATGTGTTTCAAAAATAAATAGAAGGATTTAGAAGTTCCCGGCACAGAGAAGTGATTCATGTTTGAAGTACACGTAAGTATTTAATGCACACATTCCATTCTTATTTGATGCATACGGGTACCAAATTATCTTGCCATCCTCCATAGATGCGTACAATTACATCTCCATAAAAAGATACTTATGTCACTGTCCTTTTTCCTTCTCTGTTTCTTTTTCTTTTTCTTTTTTATTTTGTATTTACCTTCCTGTATCTGATTTGCACTCATCACCTGATTCATCAACTCTTCATGTCCTCTCTGACCTTCTGGGACATTCTTTCTCTTTTAAAATATTTCAGCCCCAACTTTATTTTTCCCCTCTTTCTGGAGGATATGACACAAAAGGGTAAATTGGAAGAAAAGGGCCAGAGAAACGGCTTACTGGGTGAAGGCACTTGCCAAGCCTGCCGACTTGATCTTGATCCCTAGAGCCTATGTGATGGAAAGAGAACTAACACCCATGAATTGTCGTCTGATCTCTACATGGCCCAATAATTAATCATCTAGTAATTTATTTAATATTTTTTTAAAAAAAAAAAAAAGGAAACCTTAAGTTCTCTGGGTAGTTTCAGGTACTGAAATCCTTTAGATAGAAGCCCAACCTATTGTAGGACATAGAATTCTATGCCATTAACAGGTTCTGAATGTGACAAGGCAGAGCGGGACAGTGGAGCCATGGACCATAATCGGAGCAAGGAAACCAGGGCTGCCAAACTTTAGCATGGATCCACACTGTGCTTGCTCAGTCTTCCAAAGCAAGCATGGGCAGCCAAGAGGCAAAACCATTTCCACAACCTGCACACTCATTAGCCAAGGATGGGTGGGGAACCCCAAGCCAGTGCTAACTCAGCTCATCTCACAGGGATCAGAATACTCCCTGGTGGGGATGGATGTGCCTTTGGGGGACCAGGAGGAAGGCTTAAGAGGGGCCCATCAGGACAGGTGAAAAAAGATTCATGGTAAGACACACTCAGAGAACCAAGATCTGAGCTGCTGCTTCGAGTTTTCGGCATGGTTTCATTCCCTCTGAGTCTCTCGTGGCTCTGATGCGAGGGATCCCTACTGAGGAATGTGCTGACAGTGAAAAGCTGAAGAAGGCCTGGTAGATTTCCCATAACACTGTGGGGGCCATGATCAGGGTCCCTGACACCCTCCCTTGGCTTCTGCAGCCACCTTGGCACTCTCCTCTCTTGCCACACCCAGAGTAGCAACAGAAAAGCTGGAGAAAGTGGTAGTAGCTCATCAATAGAGGCAAACGTTACAGACCGAACTGTGTTCTTCCCACATGCCTACGCTCAGGTCCTAACCACCAGGACTTCAAATCCTGCTAAGAACATGCAATGTTCTGGAGGACCTGAGTTCAGTTCCCATCAACCACATCAGGCAGCTCACAACCAGTTATCTCTAGTTCTGGGAGATTTGGTGTCCTTTTCAGGTGTCTATAGGCAGCAGGCATGCATGTGGTATCCATGCACATGTGCAAGCACGCACACATACGTGGTGTACATACACATACACAGGCACTCACATATAGACATAAAATAAAAACAAATAAATCTTCAAAAAAGGGGGGGTGGGGTGGGAGAAAAGGCTCTTACAGTTAGTTATGAGGAATGCTCCCACATGGAAAAAAGAGCAGGTGAAAATAAATTAAGGGAAAATGAGAGTTGGCTACCATCATATGCAAACCAAGGAAATGACCCTGGGGGGCGGGGGTGGGGGTGGGGAACCAACCTGTATAACAATTTAGGATAAAATTGGGGACTATAGCATCAGACAAGCCCATTCTGAAAAAAAAAAAAAAAACAGAATGCTGTCCAGTTTTTAATATTCTAATTAGCAAAGAGGTCAAGCATCTTTTCTAAAAAAGCAATAAATAGCTCCTTTTATTAGAATATACACAAAAGGTCTCAAGATAGCCAAGAGCTATAAAACTATAAAAAGCCCTCAAACATCTCCCCTAAAACAACTTGTCCTTACAGAGCCCTTCCAAAATCCCTCAAAACTGCTGATGGGAAGAAATGGGGGGGGGGGGGGGGGGGGGGGGGAAACAAAAACTTTCCAGAGATGTGTTTCTACCATTCGGAGAAAGAAAATCACAGAATCCACTCAGCCTGGCAGACAGCACAGCCAGTGGTGACAATCCATCGAAGACACAAGCCAGACACAAGCCAGAACGGTGCTCTCCGGCCCAGCACCCCAGATTCTTTTCTAACTTGGTGCTGGAGCAGCAGGGATGCACGCACCACCTTGAAACGCTGGCCACAGGGCTGCTAAAACACAGAAACTTACATGGTGCTATTTCAACTTGAGTTTTAACTGAGGACCCAAAGAGTCTCTCTGGTGGCTCTCGGGGGACCTGAGAGAGCAGAGGGCACAGAAATAGAGGCGATGCCTATGCTGATTTCAAGGCCACAGAACTTCCCAGTGCCCAGCTATGTTTGGGGCCAGGGGCGGGGAGTCAATTGGACCATAATCCTTATAATTGGGTCACAGTTTGAAGGGATTCCTTAACATCTGCACATTGAGGAAAAGTCTTTGAGCTATTTCAGTGGGCAGAGATCTGTGCTCTACTTCTCCACGGGCCTCCTACCAAGGCTGAGAACAAGCTCCATCTGGGATGTAAAGCAGCCCCGGAAATGGACACTCTGGACACTTCCCAAGGCAAGACAAGTACCGATGCCTATTTCTCTTCAATACACTGGCCGAAACAAAGAAGGTGTTAAGGACAAAGGCTAGAATAGGGGTCAGGAGCCTAGTCATGGGCTAGGGTAGCCCAAGAGGGCCCCAGCTTCCTGTTGCAGGTGCGGCCATTATAAGGCCCCTCCCTTCCATTGAAATCCAAGGACCAGAACCTTCTAACTCTCAACCTAGCAAAAGCACTTCTAATGGCTAGCTCTCTTGTGTCCGCCTCAGGAACAAGTTTCAAATTTTCAAGTTCCTTAGACAGTCCTTGTCCTAGGCCATGAAAGATAAAGTTTCACTAAAGTAATGCTTAGTACGAAACAACCCTGGGGTTCTTCTGTGGGTGCCTGTGTCTCTGAGCTATGATCATCTACCTGGACTCTCCAGGAAATTTGGGTACATCAACAGCAGTCTTTAATGCACACACCCCACTAAGCCTCCCCTAACTCTAGAAATCACCATGAGGTGGGGAGTCCCCAACCCCCGTTTCTGCTTCTCTTCTTGAGGTCACTTGGTATCATCTCCCTAGTAGAGGAAAGCCACAGGGTTGTAGCTCTCAGAGAGGGCCCACTGGTGGCCACAAGGGCACACAGACAGTGTATCTGTCAAGAGGAAGGGATAATGGAGACACAGCCAGGGACAGGCTAAGCTGTCATCTAGCTACCTTTATGAACTAACACAAAAAGCCCAATCAACCTGTGAAAAATCAAGTAGGAAAATAAAATTAAAAATAAAAATAAGGTTACAGAGTAAGAAGAGATGAATGGCTGAGAACTTTTGTACCCCAAGACTACTGAGCCCAAGACAAGTTCTACAGAGGGAAGGATCCTGGTCCTGGTACCAGAGCACACGTGAGGAAGGAAGCTGTGGACCCTGGAACCACTGTCCGGGTGACATTCCTAGTGATGTCACATGCTCTCCAGAAGGATCCTTCCAGGCCAGAATGTGTGGCAGCATTGAAGCAGCTCCCTGCCCGAGTCCACTTTCCAACAGATCAGATTATTAGCATATTTTTCAGAGAGCCAGCAGAAAAGTTTAATTGCCCCTAATTACCTAGATCAAGAAGGTTCCTGGATAATGGCTCTTAGAGTTCTGGCCTGATATTGACGTAATTTCCCTGACTCCAGCTTCATTATATCCTCAACTTACAGACAAGAGCCTCTCCAAGGTGCCTTTCCATCAGACTCTGACACCCAGGGGCCACCGCTACAGGAGGCTCCCTCATGCAAGGAGTGTGAGTGTCGGTTTTCATGGAGCTGGGATGTGTGTGAGTGTGTGTGCTCCTGCCTGGGTGCTTGGGCAAGGGTGGGGGCTAGGGACTCAAGCACACACTTGGAGGAAGGACTGACAGAAGGAATATGTAATCAGAAGCCATCACAATTACAAATGTAAATGAGCAGGCAATTGGCACTGACCTTTGTAGATTGTTAGAGGACTAATTAAGGCAAATCAAGAACTCTGTTCCAACAGAAAAACAAGGCCACATACACCACCACCACCCCCGCCCCCGACAGCTACTCCACAGAGGTGGGTGCCAAATGCACTAGAATCGAATGAGAACCAAACCACGAGTGCTTTGTACCCACAACAGAAAACTAGCTCTGTGAACAAAAGCCAGTAGAGGTTTTACTTCTTGCCAGGCCGTGAAGCGATTTGGCTGAGAATCTCAATTAATGGACGTCACCAGTTTGAGCTCTTCTTGCCTTTGGGCCTGGTGGTGTTTGATGCCACATAAACAGAGCCCTGCGGAGAAACTGCTAGTGATACAGAGTAATGAAACTCTGCTTAGACGTGGCTATTTGGAAAGGCGGAAGGGAAAACATGTCTTTGGAAACGGCGATTCGATTCTGTACATCTGGGTCTGAGCTGCATTCTCTGCTTCCGTTGATGCACAGTGTCGTCTGTCCCTCTGCAGAGTCTTTCTAAAATACGTCTCAACATTTACAATCCTTACCTGCACAGAATGCACTTAAAACAGAAGACGTCCTGTTAGTGCCATTCCTCCAACACCCAAACACACAGCCACCCTGATTTTGTTTGCCCCTCTATATTTAACTTTTTGACTCAAGCATGCTTCAGTGCTGGGCTTTCTCAAACCTTGTCAACAAAGACCCAGGGGGAAAAGGAAGAGAGAGAACGGAGTCTATACAAAAGCAGAGCTTCTGGTGCGAGGAGCCGGCTTCACCGTATTTTAGTGCTGTGAGAAAAATTATACTGAAATTGCGTATAATTTAGTTATTTTTGTAAAAGTAAAAAGGATGCGCTTGGTGTGTAGAGGGTGGCCTCCTGACGATTTTGAAAACCGAGCCAAATGAGGAGGCTGAATGCGGGCGTCTTGTTCATCTTGTTCGCTGAGGCCGAGTGAGTCCAAGTGTACTCACTGAAACTTGGCTTAAAGAAAAGTCACCAAGAAGCCAACAAGTGCTTCAGTAAGGAGCATTACATCATCCCAACCACCTCATCACCTAGCAAGCTGCAACCACTTCTCTGATCCCAGGAAGTCACTGCCTTCAAAGACTTCAGCTGTGTCCCTCCAGCTCAACAAAAGGTACAGTAGTCTCCCTTCAATGGAGGACAATTTGATTAATTATAAGTGCACAAAGCCTGGAGCTCTCCATCCATATGAAAGAAGGATATAAGAAAAGCTAGGAGGAGAGAGGGAGGAGGAGGAGGAGGAGGAAGTGGAGGTGAAGGAAGAGGAGGAGGAAGGGGAGAACGAAAAGAAAGGCCAATAGCAGTAACACAAAGGGCCTCTTATATTCTCTAAGCTTAGGACACTGATAAAATAAATTAACTGCAGCTTCTCCCAGTAGCCAGAAATGTCTTTTAAATAAGCAAACCAGGAACTGAATCCTACAAGTGACATATCCACATGAACTTTCCGATCCTTCTAGAGCTTTAGGTCAATCAAGGCAAAGCCGACAGTTGATGCCACTCACTGAGAAAGCTTCCCGTTCCTGCTGGCAGACAGGAGAGAATGAAAAGGCCACAGCCCAGCCAAGCCAAGAAACCAGTTGGTCAAAAACAAAAAACAACAAAACAAAACAAAACAAAATAAACCAGACAAGACAAAAACCACTCAACTCCAGGTAGAAATTAAAAACAAAAATGTCTAAGGGAGATCAAATTCAGAACCTTGTACATTCCAGGTGAGTGCTCTAATGTGTGTGTGTGTGTGTGTGTGTGTGTGTGTGTGTGTGTACATACATGAGATGTAAGTGGCTACGTGGGGTATATAGTGTGGGTATAGGTATGTGGGTATCTGAGAGCATGAGTACAAGGTATGTGTATTTTCTCTTTGAAGTGAGGTTAGAAAGAAGACTACAACACAGGACTTGGAGCTGGGTGTGGTGCATACCTGTATTCCCAGAACTCAGAGATTAACGGGAGGAAGGTTATGCATTTAAGACCAGCCTTTGGCCACCCAGCAAGATTACTGTCACTGTGGGCTACTGTAGACTCCACCTCGAACAGCTTGCTGTGTATGGTGGTGCATCCCTAGAATCCCAGCACTCGAGAAGCAAAGGCAGGAGGACTCCTACAAGTTTAAGGACAGCCTTGTCTATATATTGAATTCCAGGCCAGTCAGGGCTTCATAGAAAGACTTTGCCTCAGAAATACAACCAACTGACTGACTCAAGAGCCCCACAGGGCTTGGTCTGCCTGTTGCCCTAAATTTAACGTACCAAAGAGAAGCAGAACCATCTGAGAAATAGTGGCCCACCAACCTAGTAGTGGGGCCTGGATGATTGAAGTCTCACCCTGGCTATGGAGCCACCACAACAGGTGTCAATCAACTGTTACCAGAAAGTTCTAAAGGATGAAGAAACATCTTCATGCATTCCTACATGTCTGCTCCTTTCCTGAACCAAGAGGTTCTGAGCAGCAGCAAATGGGTGAGCTACACAACCTACAGACTTGGAAGAAGTGCCATCTCCCCAGAGGAAGGACCTTGTGAGTTCACTCCAGAAGCCCATCCTAGCAAGACAGACTCCTGACCATTGTCGAAGGCACCTGGGATGAGGGCCTGGGGGGCCTCACAAAGCAAAAAGTGACCGACGTAAGGCTGGTGTATGTGGCTCTGTGTGGGACATGGACTACAGTGAGAGAGGCAAGGAGACAGAACAACATAGTTGAACCAGATCACGGGATGCCGGCGCCACAACCTCCAGGCAGCTGGACCAACTAATGACCATCTGGCTTGGGGGTTAGGGTAAGCAGGAACACGGAAGGGGCTCAGGGGCTTCCTAATGCTTCATGTGGCATGTGAACGACACTTCTTGCTTGAGGGTCATGTCCTGATCTTTCTCTTAACGAGGACAGAACGAGAAGTGCCGACAAGGTCTGTGTTTACAAATCTGAAGCTGACAATCTTAAATATCCCCATTCTACTGAGCCCTGAATGTCCCTTTTCTTAAAGACGTCCTTTCAAGTTTTTAAGAGTGAATCCCCAGGGGAGAGGGAGGCTGTGTTTCAAGATGTGTTTCTCCTACGGGGGCTTCTAAAACAGGACAGGGTTCCTGTTAATGTCAGTGTATTACCTAATCATCTGTCCCTTTGCCGTCAGTGGAGGATGAACTTCACTGGACGTGTATGTGGGAGGAAGTAGAGTAGGAAGAGAGCTGCTGGAGCAACAACAGACAATGACAGGAGGCCAGAGACAATACCAAAGGGTTTGGAAACTTGGAAAAGGAAGTCTATCAACCTGATTCAAGTTGTCCCTACACTTGGGAGTATGGTGGAGGCTAATACACAATAAATTAAAGGAAACGCAGAAAGTAACATGTAAGAAAGCCATTCGGAGCAGACGGCAGAAAATGGCATCTCACACTAGAAAGGGGGGTAGGGGGATCTGCTTCATTCCACAGACCTGAGTAAGACAGCAGCTGTATGCTATTTAGTTTGGGGCACTAAACTTGACTAATGAAAAAGGGGACTCTGAGTGAGAAGAACTCAAGAGGGAGAGGGACCTTGAAGCAGACATTAGTGAAATGAAGAGAACTCCTGTGAAATGACTGCACAGTGTAATGGTGGGGAAGGAAAGGGGCAGAACCACACAAAGGCCAAAAGACTCTGGTGGGACCAGGGATCCCACAGCCAGGGGATACAACGACTTCCATCTTTCAGGGCAGTGTCCACAAGTGCCCGTTCTCACTATTGCTCCTCAGAGCACACACTCGCAGTGGGATGGGGTCACACGGGATCAGGAGCCTTGCAGATGAAAAAGTTAAAACCCCAACTAGGAAACCATCTACTTGGAGTCACATGGTAAGAGACAAGGCTTCCCAGGCCTGCAAGGGACAGCCATTATCGTCCTGGCCCCTGCCAACAGCCCATCCCTCCAACTTCCCATCGTGGGAGATGCTTTTCACAGAGATGGGAGACCTTGACTATCCCAGTGGGAGAAGAAAAAAAAAATCCTCACCTGGGGGCCTGTGAGTGCACCCTGTCATGCCAGAATGGCAGTTTTGTTTGGAAAGAGAAGGCGGCCGAGGAGCCATAGGATGATCCTGACAGGAGCCAGTGAACTCGGGGGCTTTGGAGGGGCTTAGCGAGATGCCTCTAAGAGGAAGCTAAGCTGACGAGGAAAACTGAGCACAAAGCACTTGGAGATTAGGCAATGTCTGCTCTGGCAGTGTTAGGTAAGCCATGAATTAATCATGAGTACCTAGGAAAGCAGGGGAAACAAAAAGTTGTACAAGAAGGCAAATGAAATTATGAAACTCTACAAGGCCCCACTGTGATTAATATTTATAGAGTTATCATAATGAAAATACTGAATATTAATATCACCCCCAATTATTATTTCATCCTAATAGGAGGAGATGGGGAGGGGAGGGGAGGAGGTCTGCCGGGGGATGAGGGTACACACAGGAGAAAAGCTACAGGAGCTGAGGTGAGGCGCAGTGCCCATTGGCATGCGTGTGCACCAAGGGTCAATACAGCTGTGGCAGAGTAAGCACACATAGGGGACTGTGGGGAGACATGTGGGAGAGAGCCCAGAGCGCATATATGGTGGTGGTGGTGGTGGGGGGATATGTGTAAATACGGTATGCATGTTATGGTACGTGTTGTGTGGTATGTTGGTAGCATGTGTGTGAGTGCACATGGGGAAGAAGTGGGTCCAATGTCTACATGCTGGGGGCTTAAGGGTGCTTGCTCGTGTGAGTATGTGTATGTGGGTGGGTGGGGGGGAGGGTCTGTGTGTGCGTGTGCATGTGTGGATGCAGGCATGTATGAGCAGGTCGGAACGGGAGGGTTTACAGAGCAGCATGCAAGGGAAGGCTCTTGTCGTGTATGCTGGGAAATGTAGAGATAGGCCAAATGGGGAAGCAACGACAAGCTGAGCCACTGGTGGGTCCCAGCCTGGAGAAGGGGTTGGGCCGGGCCATCTGTCCCCCCTGAGATAGATTTCTACGATTTTTCACCACTGAAAACTATCCAAATGCGTGCTACATCTCACAGTTCACAATGAACACTCCACAGAGGTGAGCGACTAAGGAGCTACTACAGGAGGTGAAGGGTGAGTAACGGCCAGAAAGCTCATCATCATAGAAAGGGCAGGATTAAAAAGAAAAAGGAAAAAAAAAAGCGAGTGAGTTGTGGGAAACTGACCAAGAGGTGGGACCGCTGGGACATCCAGAGAAGTCTTGGAGCATGTGTGGCCATACCAGCAGGCTAAAGCTTTAAGGAGCCAGGGGCTGAGGATCAGGGTTCAATACCCATTGGCACCCTGAGGACCAGGGGCCCAAGAACCATGGACACGCACCGACCACTGTCAGGCGAAGCGCCCTCCTCCACGCTACTAGAGAGAAACATCCTGGAGTGGAAGAAGAGACCTCGCTGAGGGTGTGTGGGTGGGGTGGGGGTGAGGGGCACAGCCCTTTCTCTAACTTGCAGGGAGACTAGTAGTAGTGAGGCCCCATTAGGAATGAGGGCTACACAGGAGGAAGGCAAAGAGAAAAGGTGTCGACAGATGAGAAGGTAGGAAAGCAAGAAGCAGCATACTGCACAGGGTCACAATCCACAAGTAGTACCAAGGCCAGAAGCTTGGGCCGGAGGGACGATGAGTCCCTTTCAAATACAACTAAGGACCCTGTAACGCGTGTTAGTTTTGATATCCCCTGGAGTTCAGTTCTGTGGCTTCGGGGCCACAAACCACTCCTAGTACTCAGGCATGCATGGCTCATGAATAGCATCCACCAGGGGCAGTATACAACAGTAATGGAACCCCAGAGTGTACGCTGGAGAAACATGGGACTGGGGTTAGGAGACCTGCCATGGGCCTGCTTCCAGAGTAAGATGTCTGAGCTCCCTGTGTCTGACTGAACACATGCCTAGCGAGGTGGCTCTTTAAAAAGACATCAATCCAAACTCCTTCCATCCAGGAGGCGTCGGGGACAGACAGAAGGAGCAGCCACATTGATAAAGCTAAGCATGCCCACAGTGGAGGCCGTCAGGAGGCTCCCTGCCAAGCCCACCAAGGCCCCCGCCCCATGTTCGTGACAGATCTCACCTGGGTCAGTGGAGGGGCACCTGCGGATGGTGAAGATCTGGCCCAGGTCCTCATCCTCCTCTGGGAGGCCCTTCTGCAGCCGCTGCAGCTTGCGCAGGCTCTCGCTGCGCTGATGCTTCATGGAGCGCACGTGCTGGATGAGGTTGAGCTTGGCCTTGGTGGAGTAGTTGCACAGGACACAGTGGTAGTAGCAGCTCTCTCCCTCCACGCCGCTCTCATGCTGCTGCAGGTGCTGCAGGGACAGAGGACAGGGGTACAGCCTTGGTCAGGTATTCGAGGCACATCACAGCATAAGCCACTCCGGGAGCACAGGGAGGCGTGTGTCGACGAGGGGACATGGGACATGATGGCTACTTGATGAGGCTCCTAATATGGGATGTTTTCATTTTCTCCAGTGTTGCCTTCTCCAGAAGCACTTATAAGGTTAAATAGCATGATGTGTGTATGTATATGTGTATATGTGTATATATATGTATATGTTTATTCATATGTATATATATGGTATATGTGTGTATGTATGTATGTATGTATATAACTGTCCCTCCCACATGGCTCATCCCAGGTAGCTTTTTCCATAGTGCCTGTTAACAGTTCTTATTAACAGGACCTTCCCAGCGTTCCACAAATATAAAAGGCTCACTCTTTCATATTCCAGAGTGGAGGTGGGCAAATTGTGGCCTGAGACCAAACCTGACGCTCTGTCTGTTTTTATCAATAAAGTTTTATTAGAACACAGCGAGATCCACTGACAGACGTACAATTTCTAGACCCCTTTGAAGCATCAGAGTTAAACAACAGTTGAGTCATACACAGATGTATGACTCACAAAAGACTAAAAAATTACCATCTGACCTTCAGAGACAACATGCTCCCCCTATCCGTGTTTTGGTGACAGCTCATGGTCTACTCACCTGTAAAGTACCCTGGGTTGGTCATGCATAATCAAAGTACACATCTGGCCATTTCCATAATAAAAACAGCTCAATGTTTTTTTTTTTCCCAGTATTTAAAGTGACGTAGCAGTTGGTAGGCACTTATCTAGTGCATGTGAAGCCATGAGTTTAGGAAATAATGGTGTACAGCTGTAATCCTAGCACTCAAGAGGTAGGGGTAGCGGGGTCACCAAGGTCATCCTTGACCACATAGTGAGTTTGGGGCAAAATAGGCTACATAAGACTATCTAGTGGAGGGGAAGGCTTCAAAATTAAAATTAGTCTAGCTGGGCATGGTGGTGCATACCTATATATAATCCTAACACCTGGTGGCTGTGAAGCAGGAGAAGCAAGAAGATGAGAAGTTCAGGGCCAGCCTGGTCTACATAGTGCGCTCATGCCTCAAAACTAAAACAAAGCCAGAAGTGCGATATGGAAAGGTCATGCAGTTAGTTCATCACCGGTCACTATCATCACGGGTGCAATTATGTTTCTATTTTGTTTGGCAGATACAACGCTGACTCCAGAGCATGCAAGCCTAAGAGCCAAAAGGAAGCAGAACCCAGGTGGGTGAAAGCAGAAGAGCAGGTGTCACAGAACTAGTCCACAGAAGCCAGCCTGCTGCGTCTGTGAGACTGAAAGGCATCCAAGAGCAGAATGCACCGAGTTCTCAGACCTCCTGGGAGGAAATGGGGGCCCTGGTGGCTAGTAACAGGAGACAGATTTGCTCCTAGTGTAGAAAGGGCATGGCTTACTTCAGACTATTTTGACAGGAAGAGGGAGTTGACCCTTTCAGTGTACACTGAAGCAGGCAAACAGTCCACAAAGCTTAAATGACTGACCTCCAGTAACCCAGCTATAGGAAGAAAAAGAGCTAGAACCCAGCTTGCCTACCCTACACCACCATACAGCCGGCATCAAGAGAAGAATTGCAGAGGACATAAAGACCTCAATGGGCTTCGTGCCATCGATGGACCGTCCCTCTTGCTCCTCCTTCTCAATTTCAAATCTGGTCTCCAGGGCCTGGACAAGCAAAAGCCTCGGGGATGGCCTTGGGACCAAAGTCTCCTTCCTGATCCCAAGGGGCCTGTGTAATGTCCACGCCTTGATGGCGGTTTCTGATCCTATGGGGAAGGGGGGGGGGGAGATACTTCCCTTGTCCAGCTAGTGAGGCAAGGCATGGCAGAGCCAGAGTGCTCAGAACACTGTGTACTTCCTGAGACGGAAAGTAACAGAGTGGCCGTACCAGGGCATCCTATCTGATGACACTGCCCTGGGGTTCCTGTGCTCACAGGCTCACATCGTATGTCCGCCAGGAGAGTGAGGACAATCCAAAAAGTTCGCATGTGCTCAGATGGAGAAACAGGAGTATTACCAATGAGGCACTGAAGCAAGTTTACTAGCAAGGGTGGAGGAAGCCCTCCATCATGAGGACTAACTGAAGCTTTGGGAAAACAAGAACAAAAGAACAAAAATAAAAACTGTGCCTACCTGCGGGTGCAAATGCAGAGGGCATCACAGGCACCGAAGGTTCACTTCTCAAAAATGGAAAATTTGACTCTTGTCAAATGTACCACTTGGGTGGGGGGTGGGGGGTTTGGGGGGGAGTGGGGCCAAGAAAGCCCCTGCAAGTAAAGGCTTCTCCAGAGCTCCTCCATAGCCAGGAGGCAGAAGAACCTGCAAGAGCTTCATGGGAAATGCAACTAACAATAAGAACCTTCTGGAGATAAACTGCTATGTGGGGTTTTTTTTTTTTTTTTTTCATTGTTTATCTTCAGTGTCTCTCCTGTGAGACAAGACTCGACAGAAGACTGAGAAAGGGTTCTAAACAAAACAAAACAATGCTGTTTTGTTTTGTTGTTTTGGTTTTTTTTTTGGGGGGGGTCACACCTCAAAGAGGAGGAGGGTCTGGAGCAGCCATGCTCTGAAGGAAGCTTCTTGAAAAAAAAAACAAAAACAAAACAAAACCCTAAGCTTCCCAGTGGAATCTTCCTGGGAATGAGGTTGTGACCTGGGACTGGGAGCAGGGAACATAGAAACTGCTCTCCTGCTTGGGTCATGGAGACTAACCAAATAATGCTTATTAAAGTCTCAATTAAACCGAGGGACTAAAAGCTAGCAGGAAACAACAACGACAAAACAAAGCAAAAACAAACAAACAAACAAACAAACAAAAAAACCCAACCAGGGTCCAGAGTATCGCATTTGGTCAAGAGATTTTGCTGGCATCACCAATCTAGCCAGATTCACAAAGCCTGAACTCCTAACCCCCCACATTTCCCCAGGGAAGAGGACTCCTGGCAATAGTATCATAACGTGGAGGTGAGGGTGTGGTCCTGGGGATTCTGAGTCTCTGAGCCAGAAGTGGAGGCTAAAGAGTCGAACTGGAACTGAGAAGTCAAATTGTCTTTCTGCCCTCAAATCCAGGGGCTTTTCGATATTCAGGCCTCATACGTCCTGAACTAAAATAAACATCATGCTGGGAGTTCTTGCTTTATAACAACAACAACAACAACAACAACAACAACAACAACAAAGTAAGAAGATATTTCAGAACCATTCTGCTCACAAGCTCGTGTTAGTAAGTGGCAACCCACAGAACTGCCCTCAGTTTTCACTTTTGTCTGTCATTGGAGAACCATTTTGGAGAAGGAAATGGCCACCCATCACAAATCATGTAGGAAAGAATAAAAGGAAACAGGGAGACCTGAGCCACAGTCCCATCTACTGATAATAACAGGGCAAACACACACACACACACACACACACACACACACACACACACACACACA
>JADRCD010219960.1:0-24701 GCA_019843815.1 Montemys delectorum
GGTGGAGGTGGTGGTGGTGGAGGCGATGGTGGTGGTGGAGATGGTGGTGGTGGAGGCGATGGTGGTGGTGGAGGTGGTGGTGGTGGAGGCGATGGTGGTGGTGGAGGCGATGGTGGTGGTGGAGGCGATGGTGGTGGTGGAGGCGATGGTGGTGGTGGAGGTGGTAAGCCAGGAGTTCTGAAGTCCTACTGCTAATTCTATTGCTGGTAGAACCTTGTGCTCACTGGCTAGCCAGCACAATAAGCAAGCTCCTAGGCCAGTGAGAGATCTTGTCTCTGAGAACAAGTTAGACAGCACCTTCTGGGGTCCACATGCACTACACATAGGCAAACATGTACATGCATGTACACATGGAGAGAGAAAGAGAGACAGAAAGAGAGAGAGAGATCAAAAAGTTTATAGCTTGCACACTCAGCACTGCTTTGGATTTGAAAGTATATTGTGCTTATTTTACGCTACCTTTTCCCTCACCTCAGCCAATTCATATATTCTTGCAAAAAAGCACGCTCATAAATGTATCAAATTACTGTGTAAATCATGGATGTGATTCTTAATGAGTATTCACACAATGAACACACCTCTACACCCGTGACTCAAATGGACAAATTTCATACTACCCTTTATTATCCATCTCCTGTTCCTATCCTGAGTCACAAAAATAGCACTACCCCAACTTGTAACACCCAACTTATTTGGTCTAACTTTAATGTTATACAAGTGATATGATACTGAATCATTAAAGATAAAGTTGATGTATCTGCAGTCATGAAAAACACAAGTCTATAATTTACCTTTTTAAAAATAAAAATAAAAAAAATAAAAATGTGGTCAAGTTTTAGTACCGAAGATTTTTATATCTAGTAGAAAAGATACAAAGTTTTGATTGTCAGCTTTCTTCAGAGTTTTGCTTTTGTTTGTTAATAAAGATTTCACTTTTTCAGGGGGAAAAAAGTTATAGTGTGCATGTATGAGTGTGCATATGTGTGTGTGTACATATATATGTTTGTATGTATGTATGTATGTATGTATGTATGTATGTATGTATGTATGTATAAATAAAAAGAAGCACAAGAGCAGCCTTTGCCTCTGAGGGGAGACTTTCAAGAATTGTCTGTCTCCTAAAGACATATCGTTCATACAAACAACAGATACTAGACTCGTTGTGGGGAATAGAACTTATGAAATGGTCCTGTCCTTTTCTATATTATTTACCTTTTGAATGAAAGTGTTCTTACACTTCCCTGAATGTTTACAGTGGTGGACTGGATACCAGCTTGCCCTGGCATGCATATGTCCGCAACAATTTGTTTACTACAGATTTAATAGTTTTAGTAGGACAGGGTAGGGTTTCTATTTCTTCTTAGGTCATGTTCAGTGAGGTGCAGTTTTCAAAAGCAGCTTTTTACAATGTGTATGAACCTTTAAACTTACTGACTTAATTTTCTCAACAGTTTTTTTTTTTAATTTTTAATGTCTCATCAATAAGAACTGATCACTGTATCACCTCATTGAGTTTGGTTTGCAGTTTCCTCTTTATCTCTTATTGTACCTTTGAGTCTTCAAACACTTTTCTTTTTCTATGCATGTTTTGTTCTGTTGCTCATATTCTTTCCTTCTTTCTGTGTTTTCTTTGCCAGCTTCCTTTTACCATTTGGAAATACTTAGAACCTCATGACATTTCCTCTTTTCTAAACCGTGCACTTAAAATTAAGGCTTTGTTCTCAAAGCAATGCTTTAACTGTAACCTGCAAGTTTTGATTATGATTTTGGTAACTTTGAGAGAAAATACGTTTAACTTTTATTTTTAGCATTCATTTACGAGTTTTGGAAGATAACTTAATTTCTTAAAAAAATGGATAATTTAGTATATATTTTGTAATTGATTTTAAGCCTAAATCATCTTGAGTAAAAAAAAAAAAAAAAAAAAAAAACTTTTTTTTTGTGATTTCAAACTCTTCAATTTAGTTGAGGTTTGCTTCATAACTTATACTCAAATTTGATAAATATAGTGCATGCATTTGAAAGAATGTGTATCAGATACCACCATACAATGTAACTTTACAGTTGCAGCTATATTGTATAGTTGCATTGAGCAATGTTTTCTATGTCAGTTGAGATAAAAGTACTAAATTATGTAGTTCATATTTTTCTATTTTGTTAGTAAGTTTTGTTTTTTATTCTTGTTCTCTGTTATTTTTAAAAATTGTGTTGAATGTACCACCATTACAGATTTGTCGATTTCTCCTTTGAGTTTCGTTAAATTGGTTTCACACAGAGGTCTTACTATCAGATGCACTTCTGTTTTAGCCTGATGTAACTTTCAGAAGAGCTAATTCTCAGCCCCATCCCTAGGACCTTTTTCTTGATGACTACCTAGTTCGACATGAGCAAAGCCACTCTAGCTTTCCATTAACACTGACACAGAATTGTAGCAAAAGCTATTTAGAGTCCCTGCTCACTCTTGTTTGCTGGACTCTCTCTTCCTAAGTTTTGGCACTTGGTGTTCTTTTTCCTTCTCTGTTTTAAAATGGCAGACACTCTGTCCACAGACACACATCCACAGTGTAAAGCTCTAGTGATGTCATCCTCAGATGGAGATGATTTACTCCTATTTCTGGCAATCAATCAGAATTTGATGGTTTGCTCTCATCCAGTCCTGATGGAGAGAAGGTGAAGCTGTTTTTTGATTTCTGAGATAACCAACTTAGTGAATTCTCCTGGTAGAATATAAACTTCAGAGTCTCAGTTGAACGTCTGGTATGATCCCCATGATCACACAGTACTGGTTAAAGTTTACTCTGATCCTCATACTCTTGACTTATTTTAGTTTTCAACGTAATAGTGGATGTTTACCAATTGGCAAATTAGTGCATCTTTTTCGAGAGTCTGTCTTCAAATTATAGCTTTCACCATAGCTCTGAACTCCACAGTTAATGTCCCCCGGGCTGTAATACTATCCCAGCCCTCTGTATAGCTTACCAGCGTGCAAGCTTCTCTCATGCATGAATCCACCAAGGAACTGCAATAAGGAAATGTAGGACAAAAGAGTAGCAAAATCCCAGTGCACTTGCATTTTCCTGAACTTGTGGCCTGTCTAGTACAGAGATCCTTGGTACCTAGCCCTAACACTAACCTCCCTATTTTTAGAGTTTCAAGCTCTTCCCAGCTTTCGTACTTACACTTATCACAAGGGCTATGACAATAGAAGGTAGCTGCTCATGACCTGGAACAGAAATGATAACCATCCTCCTCTTTGGTCACATTTCTAGACAACTCCATGCATATGGCTAAAGGTGGGTGGGAAATACGAAAGGTTTGGGTTTTGTTTGTTTGTCTTCTCTTTCTATGCACTGAAGAATACTCACAAGTCATTTAATGTGATGGGAAAAATGTGTTCCAAACAAGAATTCCCTCAAAGAAAACGTAAGAGAAACCAGTCTCACAACTGTGTCCTTCCACTCGCCTGTTCCCTTCACAGAATACTGGGGAAAAAAACCACCACTACGGCTCTTATTTTACAGGTATTGTTGCTGAAGGTGGAAGCAGGTGA
The DNA here is from genome assembly GCA_019843815.1 of Montemys delectorum. Classification (NCBI taxonomy): domain Eukaryota; kingdom Metazoa; phylum Chordata; class Mammalia; order Rodentia; family Muridae; genus Montemys; species Montemys delectorum. Next base: position 3,551 of record JADRCD010219960.1, read on the forward strand.
TGCTGTGTCAATCCTCTTTAGACCCTACAAAGGAAACGCATAGTGACTGGAAGCTGTATATAACTTGCACTCTTGGGAGGGGGTAATATACAGTTAAGTCTCATGATCCCAATTTTGCATTCTCGGCCTGCCCTTCATACCTCACCTCTGCTGTGAGTACATCTTTTCTCTCATGACTTCTTTCCCTGGTTGTCCTGTAGCAGGGTCCAGATCAAAGATAAAACCTGGGATATGGCTTCCGGCTTCTCCAAAAACCCAGTTCCTGTTTCCTAGACAACTTTTAAGAGCTTAAAACATCTGTCTAAGATTGATGGTGAGTTTCCTTCATCCAGAATTAAAACTTGATAGCATCAGGCTGAAATGTTTTCATCTTTATTTACTGTGTAAGTCTTTGGTATCTAATAAGTTGCTGACAAAAGAATTGTCTTTGAGACTTGATCTCATGCAGCCCAGGCTGGCCTCTAATTCTCTACATAGTAAAAAGGAACCCTGAACTTCCGAATCTCCTGCCTCCACATCCTGTGGGGTAAACCACTAAGTCTGGTTTCCTGTGATGTTGGGGATTGAACCCAGGGCTTCATGAATGCCAGGCAAGCACTCTATTAACTGAGCTACATCTCCAGCCTCCAAAGCAAGTTTGTTAAAAACTAAACTATAGTTTACATAGTTACATGTGTTTGCATAACATTTTGTATAAATCAAAGCACAAGAATAATTCTCCCACCTTATGGTTGTGGACAGTTTAATATATAAAAACAAAAAGATACATAATCAAAGTAGACTCAAAGCATAATCACATCACAATGTGTGTGTGTGCATGTGTGTGTGTGTATGTACGTGTGTGTACAAAATATACATTATCCTTGCCAGCTAATGATGGAGAGCCAATTATTGATGATGAATTCCAACAAATTCATGCTTCATTTGCAATTAACTGTGTTTATTTGCACAAAAGTAATTCAAGCCAAATCCACAAATATTGTGTTCTTCCAGTCTAAGCTCTGTGCCCTGAGAATTGTGACATGTGTTATGGTAACCCTGTTCTCAGGAGCAAGCATTCTAAGGCATTGAGACACTAACACATTGATAAGAGCAAAAGTAAAAACCAAGATTAAAAAAGATATAAGCAAATAACACATAATTGGTCTTATGATAAATTGTAGAGGCAACCATTTTTGGGGGGAATTTGGTGCAGAGTAAGCACATTGTTAGGAAGCAACAAAACACATGAAGAAGATCACTTGGTACCACAAGAAAAGCCCAGAGGGAGTGGGGAGCCAACACCAGAGTGGCTAGAACCCAGCAGCAGCTCTACTCATCAAGGCCTCTCCCCAAGACAGTCTAATGGGAGGAAGCCTTTGTCACCATTAACATACATGCACCACATGTGCAGAAACTCTCAGATTAGTAGAAATCTACAGGTTTAAAAAAACGTAATGAAATATTGGTAAATCAATGTGATTCTCAGTATTGTATGGGTGGTATTTATCAAAGCTATCTGGGGAGCAATCTTCTGGGAAAGTATAGTGTTTAGAGACTATTTGGAGATAGTGACACATGAAGAAGACACTATATGTTTGTGTGCATGAAATCATATTGAAGTTGAAGCTAAATAGTCTAGACTTAATATTTTCTATGTACTTAAAGCCAATGTTTGCTTTTCGGTAGGTTACAGGTAATTAATGTTTTAGGAACATTTGTCCAGGGTAATACAGTAACCAACTGGAGAAGCAAGAAGGTCTGTTCAGAGTTTCTCGCTGGGGTGCCACTGTAATAGCCTAGGCATGATGAAGAAAGAGTCTGCTCCAGAGCAGCAAAAACTGAAGTAGAAGGAAAAATGCAACAAATGAATGCAAAATAATTGGAAGGCTGAGGTAAACATAGGAAAGTCTAGAGGGCAGAGGAAAGAGTTTTAAATTATAGCAACTTTTTTCATTTTTTTTTGAGTTTGCGGTATATATTTTTTTGTATTACACATGTGTGATGTACACATGTGTAAGTGAGCATCTACATAGGTGGGAGGATCTGTGAAAACCCAAAGTTAATGTTCGTAATTATCCTCAATCAATCTTCTGCCCTGTGCAATGATGCAAGGTCTCTCAAGCAAACCCAGAGCTTACTGATACAGCTAATCTCACTAGCTAGCTTGCTCTGGGGGGTCCCTTGTCTCTCCTTCTGTCGTTCTGAGATTGCAGGTACAATCTGCAACCCTGGATTTTTGCATGGGTCCTGGGGATCTGAACGCCAGTCCTCACACCTGTGAGACACGTTCTTTAATTACTGAGCAACCATCCTGGCAACACAATAAGGCGATTTTAACCCCTATAGGCACTGTTTCCTCCTAAAGTAAGTCATTTAATATCCCCTTCATACACTAAACTAACGTCTTCGTGGTTTTTGTTTTGTTTTTGTTTTTCTTAATACAATAAATACATTTTCCCCAGGATCTTGAAAGGAAAATGCCTAAAACTCTATTTGAGGGTAAAGGGTTGAGGCTTCACGGTGTTGTATGATGGTCTCCAGCATGGCATTTGGATCCAGAGATTTTAGTTCTGCCTCACAGCCCACAATTTACCAAAGACATGACGTTGGCCTTAGATAAAGTACCTAATTTCCTGTACTAGACTCCATGATCTAGAGAAATCAATTGATCTCTTTATTAAATTATCACAAGGAATAAGTCAGACCTGGGCATTTGATGCAAATTATGTGACTAAAGTTTCTCTGAAGAACCACAATGGAGCTGAGAAAATGCCTATAGTAAAAGCTTAGAAGCAAAGTTGGTTTTCCCCATATGTTTTTCAAGTAATTCTGGAAGTCATAACTAGATCTCCCTGAGTTGACAAAATATCCAACCTTCTCACATCATCAATGGCTTTCAGAGGAAGGGTTCCTGTGTGTCTCACTCTTGCACATCAGAGATGCACCACCACTGATATCCAGATAAATAATGGCATGTCGAGGTCCTACTCTGGGGGCTCTGAAAAGACACCATGGACACCAGCTGCTGTCCGCAGCCACCTCTGCTTCCTCCATCTGCAATGCTCTCTCTAACATAGTCATAATTCCTGTAGCCAACATGTGTAGGGATAATCTCTTGTATAGAGTGTGGAAGTATCACCTGTCAAGAAATAGCTGATGGCCAACAAGCTGAGGCAGCATTTGAAGGTGGGACATCCGGCAGAGAGAGAGGAACTCTGGGAAAGAGCCAGGCACGGGAGAGTCCCGACCGGAACGTGGAGGAAATCGGACATATGAAGCTGCGGAGGGATAACTAGTTATGTGGCAGACATAGAATAGTATAAATGGATTGATATAAATTACAAGTTGGTTGGAAACAAACTTAGCTTATAGCCTTGGCATTTCTTCACAAAAAATGAGCCTCCCATTCATTCGGGAACTGGAACATGAGTGAAAAAGCCCATGATTACAAACATGACCACTGATGTCAATGATGCCTCCCCGTTGTGGTCTTACTGTCGCTCATAAAGAGAAACATGGGTCATCTTTTATGTGATCGTTCCTTTCTGTTTCCCCATCCTGAGGATTCAGGTTTAAGTCTTGGTAATTGTCCTTCAGGCCATCCTTTATCAGAGAGGGCAGAGTCCAGATTCCGGCAGTGCTGTACTCCCAGGAGTAGGTTCATTGCAATATGAGTTCAAGTTGGAATTCTTTGTCAGGGAACTTAGGGACAGAGATGGGGCAGAGAAAGAACCGAGTTGTAACCTCAGCACTCGGGAGGCCAAGGCGAGAGAATAATGAATTTGAGGCTAGCCTGGGCTACACAGCAAAATTCTGTCTCTTTACAAAATGAATGCAACACATTTAAACATATATTGGTGAATTTTCTATGACTGAAATCTAAGCAGTGAACAGAAAGGAGGTAGAGGTATTGGGTAAACAAAAGAACTCCTCGTAGTGCAGCTTAAATCCTCTCCAGACAGTGAGTGATAGATCACAGGAGTGGAATCAGATGGATGGTTGTCTCCAAGTGCCAGCGAAAGCATTTCCTCACACAGCTTGTGGAACCATTAACAGGACCAGAGGCTATTCTGGACTTGGGCCAAGGAAATGAACGTAGGTAAAATGAGTATTGTAACGTGGAAGCTAATAAACCCCTAGGGGAAAGTTATAACATCACAGATCAGAACACACTTCTGAGAATATTTGTGAATGGTAATAGAAGTATAAAAATATTGGAAATGTGGAATGAGGTTGTTTTTTAAGTTGATTGGAATAAATTGTAATGGAAAGGTATGCAGTGCTGAGAGAGAACATTTGATGTTCACCATCCTGAAATTCAATTCTAATAAGAGAAGTCAATGTAGTCTCATAGAAATGCAGCAAGAGAAAAAAAAACAACAATTTCCTTATTTAAAAATACTACATGCTTTGATGTGGAATTCGATTCCGGAAAATACAATGAAGGAAAGTAGTTATAGCAACTTCAAAGATGTATTTAAAATGTGGCTTCAAAAGGATCTACATGGAATTACAGAAAGATGAGAGATTTGGCCTCTATTTCTCCTACTAGGTTGTCACTTGCTTCTCAAAGCCTTGTCTGATCAAATGGTATATGAATGTCTATTTTAGAAGAGCCATGATCCTCAGTATCTATTAGGACAAAGTGTCTACAGAGCGAATGGTACAAGACTGGGGCTCCATAAATGTAGTTTACACATCCTCTCTCCTCCACATTTCCTTGGCCAAGAATGTGCCAGACATTAGCTCTGTCTTGTCACTTTCTTCCTCCTATTGTTAAAATAGTAAGATCTTCATTGCCATGTAAACTGATAACATCCAGTTCGACCACTAGAAGACAGGAATGTAAACATGGCCTTTAGAGATCTCCTGCTAAAAACCAAACCATACAACAACAGCAAACAGAGAACAAGCAAATAATTCTACAGAGTAAGAAGCTCTTTAAACCACAAGGAAAACAGGCCACAATGAGTTGGAGTTCTAACACTTATACAGTAAGTAGGTATGGTGGTGGGGTCATAGTTTATGATATAGAATACTTGTCCAATACACATGAAGCCTTTCATTGGATCCCCAATAAGATTTAAAAACTGGTCATGGTTTCCCACACCTCTAATCTCAGTTCTCTGGAGGCAGAAGCAAAAAGATTGTAAGATCAAGGTCATCCTATGCACTGTAAGTTTGAGGCCAGCCTGAGATATGAAGAAGTCCCTGTCTCAAAAAAAAAAAAAAAAAAAAAAAAAAAAAAAAAAAAACCAGTTAATTTTTCACAGAGGAATGTTGATGTTTCTTGGAGTCTAATGGAGGCAATGCAGACATCAAAAAACCATAGGATCTTTAAGGGTCTTTCCACATCATTCTTGTGAAAACTAGGAAAATTGACAGTATGTTCTTGTTAACCAAGCTCCTAGGAAGCATAACCTGGAATTTCATGGCACCTAAAACACAGGCACAGCAGCAGCAGACAGAGATAATACCAGAGTCATATATTTTAAAAGCAAAAACTCTGCTTTGACTTTGTGGTGTTTGGAGTGAAAATGGCCCCCATAGGCACATATGGAATTGCATTATTAGGAAGTTCGGCCTTATTAGAGTAGGTGTGCCCTTGCTGGAAGAAGTGAGCTACTGAGAGGGTGAGCTTTTGAGGTCTCAGAAGCTCAGGGAACTTCTTATCTGGATTCCTGCTGATCCAGATGGAGATCCCTCAGCCCCTCCAGTACCATGTCTGCCTGCTTGCTGCCTATTTCCTGCCATGACAATAATGAATTAAACTTCTGAATTTGTAGGCCAGCCCCAATTAAGTAATTTCCTTTATAAGAGAGGCTGTGGTCATGGTGACTCTTCATAGCAATAGACAGCCTGAGATATATATTTTTTTTTTCTAGCTTAAGACCCATGTCATGAGAGGGATCCCACCCCTGATACTATCAATGATATTCTCCTATACTCAATGACAGGAGCCTAGCATAGCCATCATCAGAGATGCTTCACCCAGCAACTGATAGAAACAGATACAGAGATCCACGCACAAACATTAGGTAGAGGTTGAGGAATCCTGCAAAAGAAAGGGAGGAAGGACTGTAGGAGCAAGAGGGGTCAAGGACACCACAAGAAAACAGAATCAAGTAACCTGGCTGCATAGAGGACCACAGAGACTGAACTAACCAACAGGAGTATTCACAGGACTGAACTAGGCCCTCTGCACATACATAGCAGCTGTGCAGCTTGGTCTTCACATAGGACTCCTGACAGCAGGAGCAGGGCCCTCCTCTGACTTTGTTGATTTCCTTTGGGATCCTTTCCCCCTACTGGGGTGCCTCTTCTAGCATCAATAGGAAAATATGAGCCTAGTCTTACTGCAAATTGATATGTCAAGGCTGGTTTATATCCATGGATGGACTACCCTTTTCTGAAGAAAAAGGGAAGAGGAGTGGAAGGAGTGGGGGAAGGAGTGGAAGGAGAGGAGGGAGGGGAAACTGCACTTGGAATATAAAATTAATTAATTAATTTTAGTTAACTTATTGATCTTAATTAATTAATTTTAAAAAGGCTCCCTTCTTAGCTGACACATATAATGAACTCAACAGAACTCACTCAGCATCTGCTATTTTGACTAAACCTAAAGTCAAATCAAAATATAATATTTGCCTCCCTTATTCATCATGTAGTACATACACAGCAGTGAAAGTTTCCTCTCCCAGTAAGAACAGCTTTCTGAGGTCCTCTCCCACTGCATTTGCTGTTTTGTATACCTCAGTCTCAAGACAGGGCCTACTAATAGGAGAAACATTGAAGTGGATTGAATTAAGTCTTCTCGTATCCACCAAATAGGTCATTTGTCTTCTTTTGTCCACTCTTGCCCTCTTAATCCTTTGGAGTTGCTTGCTAGCCCTGACTGCTACCCCCAGGTTGTAGCACAGTAAGCCAGAAATAAAAAGGCATTCTCCTGATGCATTCCTGTTTTTATAAGATGATTTCATGTTACCCAGCTTGGAGGAAGCTTACACTGCTATTTCATGGGTTTTAGTGGCTCCATTTGATGAGTAGCCACTGGTCTCTTCCAATGACATCTCTGCCTTGTACTTGTCCTTGGCTGCCCTGAATCCTTCCCATCCATCCAACCATCTCCAATCCTCAGCCCACTCCCATCCCAGACTTTGCCATTGCTTCTCAAGTGATCCGTTATATACAGATTCTTTTATGCTGTATGAAGACCACTATATTATCCAGGACAAATTTTTTGTCAGGATATAGAGCAAATTCAGGCTCGCATTTCTATGACAAAGTTCCTTAAGATCCCATCTCCACAAGTGGTTAGAAACAGCAATGAATTTCTGAGTGCAGTAATAACTTACTTGTATTTAGCAGCCAAGCAGGCTTCACACCTCTACATGCCTTTACACTTTTTGGGAGCTTGTAAACCCCCTATCCATCAGCATTCTATGGCGAGGTCCTTAAGTCATGAGAAGAAGCCCTCTTCAAAAGATACATCTCAGACCAAAACCACATTGGAATGCAGTGTCCATTTCATCATAAAACCTTGCTCTAAAAACAATATTCTTTCATTCTGTTACATTGCATGCTGCTAAAAGAAAAGCCAGAGCTAGGAAGCAACCATTATTTCAGTGTTTGAGGAATATTGGGACAGGGAGCTATTGGGGGAGCAATCTTACTAATTCTGGAACATTCACACTTCCATGTATTCACTCACTCATTTATTCATTCAGGAATGTTGACTGGCTATGTGCCACAGGCAAGCCCCATGTTTAGCTCTGAGATCACAACAGTGAACACAAAGAGTCATAGACCCTGATAAAGAACTTGACATATCATCTACAAGGAAGACACCTGTTACCATTTTCTTTTTTTTTTTTTAAGATTTGTTTTTTATTATTATAAATAAGTACACTGTAGCTGACTTCAGACACACCAGAAGAGGGTATCAGATCTCATTACAGGTGGTTGTGAGCCACCATGTGGTTGCTGGGATTTGAACCCAGGACCTTCAGAAGAGCAGTCAGTGCTCTTACCCCGCTGAGCCATCTCGCCAGCCCACCATTTTCTTTTACCAGTGACATTACTAAGTTCTTGTGTTTGGAGTTCAACATAGAAAATACAATGTTGTTTTCATAGCAGCCTATACAAGTGCCCAAGACAATTAATGTGTGTGTGTGTGTGTGTGTGTGTGTGTGTGTGTGTGTGTGTGTGTGAGAGAGAGAGAGAGAGAGAGAGAGAGAGAGAGAGAGAGAGAGAGAGAGAGAGAGAGAGGGAGGAGAGGGAGATGGAGAGGGAGAGGGAGAGGGAGAGGGAGAGAGAGGGGAGAATCATGTATATATGTTGACAATCAGTTCTTACCAAAAAGAACTGGAATAGATGATATGAGTTTGTTACTGAAGCAGAGTCCTTGCCAAGGTCCTGTGTTATTGAAACCTGAAAGTTCACTTCCTCAGAAGTGTTCCTTGGTAGAGGATCATGGGTCAGTAGGTGAGGCAATGGCATGGAAAGGACACTGGGAACATGAATTTTAATTTGCTTCTGCCACTGACTGTGACCTTGATCAAGTCCCCACACTTGTATCTCAGTTTCCCTGCTACAGAAGTAGAGGGTTCCTGTAAACGTGGATGAGTATCGCTTTCCTTCTGTTTGCTCCTCATCTAGAGAAGACTTGACAGGTGTTTTGAAGATAGAGAAACTAAGTTCAGGGGGAACACACATAAAGAGAGGGAAGGAGAATAAAGAGAGAATGGAAAGAGACACGGGGAGAGAGAGAATAGAGAGAGACAGAGAAAAAGAGAAGCAGAGAGAGACAGGTGTTTCTGGACTCAGTCAGAGAACCAAAACAAACCAAGAACTGGAACTGAGCATGTGTAACTCCAATTTCTTCTCTTGTTAAGTTTCTTACTGCATTAAATATGAATTCAGTTTCAGTGTTTCTGATTTCAACTCCCTTCAAATGTCTTTCACAGAATAGCTCTGTCCTGATTCCTCTATCCTATCACTGAAGAAATACATACACACATATACTCATTCAGACACACAGAGATAAACATTGACAAAGGGTCAGAAAAATAGAGAGAGAGAAGAGAGACAGAAAGATGGAGAGAGAGAGAGAGATAGATAGAGAGAGAGAGAGAGAGAGAGAGAGAGAGAGAGAGAGAGAGAGAGAGAGAGAGAGAGAATAGGAAGAGAGAGAGATTGAGGATCAAATCTCAGAACATTCAGTATATAGATAAATTTTCTCCAGCTGAGTTCTAGCTTCATCCCTTTGTTTTCTGACACAGCATCTCTCCTCTGCGCACCACAGGCTAGCCTCAAACATACAGTCTTCCTGCCTTTACCCACTGGAGTGCACCTAGCTATAAGCTGTCTTTTGAATTACAAAATACAAAATACAAAAATTCAATATTTTTGCTGTGTAGCTTAAAGTAGCATAGAGAGGTGAAAGAAAGAAAACAAAACTTGTTGAGGCTCAGGTGGGTGCCAGATACTCTAGGGATTGAACCTACAAAACAGTAAGGTACCCGAGTCATGGGAGGTCTGCAAAATGCAAGTTGCTCTTGTAAATTTTTCTTTTAACTCTCTGAGTTGACTTCTCAGAGATATCAATTGCCTAGAGAGGTTTGAAATCTTCACTAAGCTTGTACTGGTGAAGTAAGCAGAGATCTTACCCAAATCTTCCAACCCAAGTCCGTATTCTTAACCACTAACTTACTCTGCCTTCCAAAGATGAATAAGATTAGATAGAACCTCCTGTGAAGAGGTTCACGGATGGATGAAGGAGAAAGATTCATAACTAACTGCTACGGGAGTACAGAGAAACTCACAGCCAAATTTATGCAGAGCTAGAGCAAATGGGTCTGCAAAAAAAGGGTCACAGAGACAGAGGGTGGGGGACACTGACTTGAGAGAAAGATGAGGGTCACAAATGGATATCCAGAGGCCACAGCATAGAGATGAAGCCTGTGGGTTTGCAAAGCATGTTAAGAAGGGGAGATGCCTAGTACAGGTGAATTTGCTCTTCAGCACAATCAGCTCTTTCTTAGGAGTCTCAGGGTGGCCTAGAACTTGAATAAGGACATGAGGGCTCCGTCCCTCTGTCCATGGGGAATCTACACCAGCAAAGGTATTGTCCATTTCACATCAGCCTTTAAGAACCTGCTCATGTGACCAAATCTGTGCATCCACAGTCCTCCCTCCAAGCCCCATTTAGGTTTAAAATCCCAAGATGTCATTTGTAATGTATATGTGAAAGAATTTGCATTCGTAGTAGATGCAGCCCCAGACTGACTGACGGTAGCTTTTAGGATAATTCTTTTCTCTCCCAGCTTCCCAGCTGATTCAACTCTCCCAATGACAGCAATGCATAGGCAACAAATGAGTTAGGGCTCATCAATGGAGCCGAAGAGCTGGAGGTCAAGCAAGGAGAATGGGGAGGAAGCATCAGGATGCAGGCACCATGGCTGGAATGGGAAGCAACCTCCTCTGCTCGAAACTATCTCTCCGAGGTTTATAATGGGCTCAGACCTAGGTTAGAAAGTGGGATTTCATTCTTTAGTTGATGTTGTTTTCACATTTTTAATAAAATATCATAGAAGGCCAATGTGAGGAGGGAAGAAAACAGACTTCATTTTTGTCACAACATCCATCAGTGTCCGCCCCTTGCTCCCTTATAACTATATTTTCCGTTGTCTCCCATGGGAGTAATTATAATAGTGGCTAAATTCAGATAGGTTCAGAACAAAGCCACAGTCGAAGTTTTGTGAGTCTGTGTGTACTAGGCTGTATAGATTGTGTCATATGTGTGTGCATGTGTGTGATTTATGTACTAGTTAATGTGGGTGCATGTACCCATGCATGTGTGTGCATGCAGTATATGTACTTGCGAGTGTGCATGTGTACATGTATGTGTACACATATACACATGTGTGTATAAGAATGTGGAAGCCAGAAGTTGAGCATCTTTCCTCAGTCAATCTTCACCTGTGTCTTTTGAGATAAGTTCTCTTACTGAACCTGAAGCTGAACACACCCAAAATGAAGTGTTATTTCCATATAGAAATTCAACCACTCAGATAGGCACCTACTTTTTTACGCTTTTATTCTTTTGAAGTCACTGCGTTTGTTTCATCATAAGTCATACATCGAACAAGATTTTTTAAAAAAGATCTAGATTTTTCTATCCCTAGATATTCAGTGTCCTGCTGCTTCAACATAGGTCACTAAATGGGCAGAATCCTCAGAATATAAATCCAGAAATATTGGCTAGAGGATGTGTAAGTATATTTTCTCATGAGCCTGTGTTATTGAAGCCAATGAGATCTAACAGGTGAAACACACAAAAGAGACAAAGTGATCCATTCTAAAAAATAAAAACAAAAACAAAAAAACAACAAAAAAAAATCAATGGGGTACTCAGGCTGTTACTGTTATAAGATATATTCTTGATTCTCAAAGGGACAAAGGCAATGTGTTTGTGGATAAGACGCCTAAGTGAAAAGAAAGACAAGACCCAGGTTTGTAATGAGGAGGATAATAATTCTACAACTAGTAATTTCTCATCTCTTATTTTCAAAAATTTTGCATTGTGTGCTTTGAAATGGGTGTTGCCCTCATTTTCCATATGAAGGAACCATACCTTTGAGGATTCCTGTGCCTTATCCCAGTGCATGCAGCTAAGACATAACAGAACTCAGACTCAAATCTGTCCATATGTTAAGACCGGGTTCCAGTACTGTACTGACTGTCTGATAGTAAAGAGGGAATGTACACACTCGAAAGTCTAGATGCGCAGACTGCTTCCAAATGCTAGATTTTCGAATTCTCCCCTAATCCTCAGTTCTCTGTTTGATTTTTTCTCACCAGCTGTCTACTTCTGTACTCTGACAACTCCTCACCACCAGCCTTGGTTCAGAGCTGAGAGTCACAGGACCACAGACCACAGGACATCAAACTCATGCATTCCATTTGCATTCTATATTCAGATATTTTTATTGAGTCCTAATGTTTTGATGTGTGTTGGTATATGGGGGTGGGGGGAGGATTCTGACCTGGACGCATGACCCCACATTGCAAATAAAATAAAATAAAATAACATAAAATAACAATTCTTTTTCACACTGTGAGGTTGTGTGTTCCAGAATCTCAAGCACAGTGTCTGATCCCTGATGCTTGTCTTCCTGGATTCTGGGCTAATCTCTGCTTCAGCAGACCTCGCTGGAATTAATCAGTGATCCACACCTGCCAGGACCTTTTGTGCTGAACCAATAGCCCCCAGTCTCAGCCTCTCTGGCTTTCTCTCTCTAGTTCATTGTCTCCGGGCTTTTGAAGAATTGGTCTGATTTTTCAAAGAGCCTAAATCAGTTTGAAGCTTTTTATAAACCTCCAAAGTGAAGATGTTGCTTCCATGTCCACAGATCATGCAATGAGTCAAAGGTGGAAGGGGAGCAGCGGTGATCACTGAGCCTCTTGAAGGCTATGCATTGTCAAATGCACAGTTAACAGTGTTGGGCTTCTTGCTCCTAACTTGCAATCTCTTGAAAATCAGAGATCTGCACTTGTTCCCATCTTAGAATCTGAACAATGCTCAGCAGCCTGGTCGTTCGCCCTCATCATTTACTGATGTACTGAGTTAACTGACTCATGCTTGATGAACAGTTGACACATGGACTTTTCACCCCTGGCCCTCTTCCTCCTGCCTGTACATAGGTAAATAAAGAGTACCTGTTGCCTGTTCTGAGCAAGCATTGTCTGTCTCTGAGCTTTCCGGGATTCAGAACCCAGTAAAAATTGAAGATGAGAGTCTTGGGGTTTGACAGCCATGGATACTTCTGCAAAGGGGAAAATAAACAATAACGTAAAGACAGATGGGGAGAAGAGCAGGTGTCCGTGTTGTTTAGGTGATTTTACGACACGTTCCAGCTATATCCGAGCAGATGAACGTGGGTTACGAGGAGAGAAAAGGAGCAAAGAGCATTCTCAGTTCCAATATGCATTTAGGAATGAATGAAAACAACACAGAGCTTTGCAAAGGATGAGATCAGCCCTGAGCACATCAAGATAGGCCGGCCTTCCTCTGCCCGAACAATGTCACCTGACCACCAAAGAGCTAAGGGGGCACGTGCATCATTGAGAGTCCCTGATGTGTGCCTGAGTGAGGTAAGGGGCTTAGAGGGAGAACTTGAAAGAAGACTCATATTGTTCACAGAGTCTTTCAAGCATGGGAGGGGTGGAATTCCATCTGTTACTTCAGTTCACTGAACCGGTTCAGTCTGAATGGTTCACTGGGTTGTGACACTGGGTAGAAATTGCAACTAATGTTTAAAACAACCTTTATGCTATCACTTATGAAACCCTGTGACTAGATCAGTGTGAAGTTTTCAACTCCTTGTCTTGCTGATCTGTATCCACGGAATCTCTCCTCTTGTTAAAAAATAAATAAATAAATAAATAAATAAACGGTTAAAACAAACAAACAAACAGAAAAGAGAAATATATTTGCTGAGTTTTTGTGGGTTGCACACAAACTTGATTTGTGCACGATTTCACACAAACACAGGAAGTTACTTGGCTTTTAGCTGGGCTTTGAATTTAACTTGGTTTCCTGACCATGAGCTCTGCATGTAGAAGAAGCTGTAGGCGCCTGCCAGCCTTTACAGCAGCTTACCAGATACTCTACCTTGAGGAACAGGTAGAATTCCACTCTGTGCGCTTGAGTGACTCCCTAAACAATACCAACTTGGTAAGCTTTTCAGTACTGGGGGTGGGAGGGCACTGTAGATGACATGTGGCCAGTGGCAGCTAGCTAAGGTCTCTTGCAGGCCTGTGCAGGTGGCCAAATACTGATGTGAAATGATCATGATCTCACTCAGCTCACCATTTTCATTCACTGGAAGGGGAAACAAAGAAATGGCAAAAGGCAGCCATGATATGAAGTGGCAGATAATTACCTGCAGTGCGCTTTGCACACAGCACATGGGGCTGAATGAAGGAGACCCTGGGTGTGAAGTTTGACACAAATTCCCACTGTACTTTGTAGCCCACCTTAGAAATGCCAGACCTATTTTTCACAGGGTAAAGGAACCATGTGACCTAAACAGAGGGAAAGAAAATGGGCAAGGAAGGCTTCAGAAGAATGTCGACCACATGCACTGTGAATCTAAGCAGCATGTAAGGCAAGATCTAAGGTAGGTGCTGTGACTAAAGGAAGGTCAAAGGCCTGGCCACAGCAGTGATCAGACATTCACCATCAACACATGTGACTAAGGGTTTGTTCTTATCAGAGAAGTGCTCAGTGTGCAAGCACAGGAGTTCCACCACAAGAACCGGAGGGCAAATCTGCACAGTGTGTGTTTGCAACCCCAGTGCTGGGAAGGCAGATGCAGTAGATACCTGGGCCTCCATAGCCTGACCAGTGAGCCCCAGGTTCCAGGCAAAAAAAAAAAAAAAAAAAGCCTGTCTCAAAAAACACTGGCACCAAAGGGGTGTGTGTGTGCAACCCCCCCCCCCAATTACCCACACATATAAACACACACAGATACACACACATGCACACATAGATACACATATGTATACACACACACACACACACACTAAACTCCACTAAATAAAAGATACTGAATCATTCACCAACAATGGAAAGATTGCAATTCAAGCAGAGAACTTGTGAGTGGTATTTTGCTGATTCTCACTTCCTGTTCTTTTCTGAGGTTGTTGTATGGTTTATGTTGACTTTCCTACACGACTGTCAAGCCTTGTCCTTTTTAGCTGCTTCTTGTCTTCCTTCAACACCACCCAGGTACCATCAGAGTCACATCAAAGAAGGTCGGCTGTGGCATGCTCGCTGTAATACACCTGATCCATGAGGCAATGTGTGATTTCCTCAGGCACACTCATATTCCCGTGGCAGTTGCTCCTCTGGACGTGTGCTGTTGGCTGTCAGATGGTTTTGTCTTGGCCTTGTCTGCTCGTGTTTGTCTCAAGTTCAACTCTCTTAACTATACTCCTCTCCATTAGAGAGACTGGATGCGTAGTTTTCAACACTAGAGAGATTGATAGGTCAACAGTGTGGTCATTATTAATACTGATCACACTCTGTATTGTCAATCTTAACAAGTGTTATAGCATTTTCTCTTTTATTAGTCTTGTTCCCTTCCAAAGCTTCTCATTTCAAACAGCAAATTATTAGCCAAACTAGTTTTTGTCAGGTAGAAACTAGGTGCTCTGTAAAGCAGATAATCTACGGACTGTGGAC
The DNA here is from genome assembly GCA_019843815.1 of Montemys delectorum. Lineage (NCBI taxonomy): Eukaryota > Metazoa > Chordata > Mammalia > Rodentia > Muridae > Montemys > Montemys delectorum. The sequence goes on from JADRCD010219960.1 coordinate 18,783, forward strand.
TTTCTACCTTTCTCTTATTAGACATATTTTATTTTATTTTACATTTATGTGTGGATATGCATGTCCACATGTGTATAGATGCCTGTAGAGGCTAGTGGAGGGTGATATAGAAACCCTTGCAGCTGGAGTCTCAGACAGTTGTGAGTTGCTCAACAGGGCTGGTGAGAACTAAACCCAGTCTTCTACAATAACAGCAAGTGCTCTTAACTGCTCAGCCAACTCTCCAGCCCCTCAAAAAAAAAAGGAGGGGGCTACACTGTAGGATGCTTTAAATGCTAATTATCCGGGAAACAATAAATGTCAGAAAAAAATCAAAATATGTTGTGGTTAGGTGTGACTTTTTATTAGAAATCACAGCAAAAGGATATGCTTCTGCAGCAAGGACTACAGGAGTAGCCAAGGAAGATGTGGGGCCCAAACTGTGCCTGTGAGAAGCTCTGAGACCCCTCTGCAAACAGAGATCAGATGCTGGGGTGTCTGCTAGTTAACTCTGTACTGTTTCATAAGCTGAACTGGTGACACTGAAGAAACCACAGTGTGCTCAAACACTGCTGGCCAGCTTTACACAAAAGAGAAGGGAAGAGAAAGGGGAAGGTCACACATCACCAGCTTCTCGGAATTTCTGGAAGACAGGGCTGACCATGGTGACCAGGAGAAAACAATGAGCACTCTACCCTCCAGATACATCTCTTGTGGGAAAGAAATTATAACAGCACGCGTTAAATATTACACAAAGTTTTAAAACAGGTAAATGTATTAAAGTGCAGTAAAGAGGTTAGAAAACGTAGAATTGTTTCCTGGAAGAAAAGGGGGTCATTCAAAATATAACACATGTCAAGGTGGAAACCTTTGAAATAGAAAATGAAAAAGACATTTACTGGACACCTACTGTGTTCTAGCCATGCTACACGCCTGCTCTCACTGAGCCTCCACTCAGCCCTGTGAGGTAGATATGATTGTCCTCATTAACTACTTGAGGAGGCTGATGCACACAGAGATTAAGGAGATCGCCTCAAGTCACTCAGCTGGGAAGCAAGAAGGGGAACGAAGGTTCAAACTCAGTCCAGTTGCCACTGGGGCCCATGATCTTGTCATCTCCAACACCAGGGCTCCTGGCAGAACTACTGTAGCTGTCTCTGACATCACATCCTTCAAGCTTTCCTTCACCACAGGATGGGCCTCTACCTCTGAGCCTCCTTGACATTTCTGCCTTCCAGCTTCCCAGGTTCCTGCAGAGCAGGTCCTGGATTCATTTCTTCCCGGCAAGGTACCACATTTTATGTTACCACTTTGCAGGCATTTGGCTTTCTCCCAAGTGTCCAGCCTTAAGCTGATGGGCCTGGGTACAAGGAGAAACTCTGGAGGAGAGAGAGGTTTTCCTGCTCTTTGACCCATGCCTCGCACTGTACAAGATATCCCTAGTGCATATGGACCTTTAAATATGGGTGTGCAGTGAACTGTGCAGGGTTCAGCAACATCTTTTGGCTAAGTAGCTGACATTTTGGTGCTTAATAAAAGTGGACAGAGCCTGGGTGAGACAATTACAATAAGGGTACTGAGCTAGAACTTCACAGGAAAGGAAGGAAAAAAAACTACAAAAAATAAAATAAAATAAAGAGTTGAAGGAAAACTGTAAGAAGTGCACTTCAATAGTCATTAGCTCCTATTGTAACTAAAGCTCCTACAACCTTTCAATGACATAATGTCCACGTTATGACATTTAGTATATTTTATATACCATATATATGTAGATACACACACACACACACACACATGCACATATTTAAAATGAAATTCTAAGTTTAATGTTTATTTTTTTAAATTAAAGTAAATTAAAGTTACTTGACAGTAAGTCTTTTATAATCATCCCTGAAGGTAATTTTTGCATCCCCAGGTATCGCAAAATCAAAGCACCTCATGCTCCAGTGGTAGAACTATTTTGGCCTTCAAAGAATAAATGGCCCTAAGAGTTTACCAGAGGCACTTGCCCATAAGAGAATCACTTCCTGGGGATCCACATGAAACCCATTGATGATTCCATCACTGCCCCAGAGAAATCCTGATATTCCACATGGCCCTGTTAGGGCCTACAGGACATTTATTTGATATGTTAGATTCTGTTAAGAGAATTTAAGAAATCTAGATATGAGATGTGGTGTGGCTCAGTTTGCTGATTTTTTTTTTTTTCTAAAATTCAGGAAGCTCTGGGTTCGATCCCTGGCAGACCCCAGCTATGGTGGTGCAGTACCGTCCTAGCACGTGGGGCAGAGAGGGTAGAACATCCTCCCCCTGCTGCATAGTGAGAACAGGAGTTCAGCCTGGGACACATGTTCAAGAGATATGAAGGGAGAAGGATAAACATGTTACTAACAGACATTTTCTTGTATTTCGTACAAGTGTCTCGGGAAACTTACGTTCAGAAATACGGAGAGTGTGATGTGATGTCATAAGTCTTTAATCCCAGCTTTCTGTCTCAGGAAGGCAGAGCTCTGTGAGCTCTAGGTGGGCCAGTGCCATGCAGTGAGACTGCCTCAAAAACCATGCAGTGAGACTGCCTCCAAAACAAAACAACAACAAAAAAAAAACATGCTAAATGTTTCAGAGTAACTTAATCACATGCCTACTAATAGTCACTAAAAATAAAAGGAAGATATTTTTAAAATAACTTATTAGTTCACTCAAAATAACAAACATATTATATGTTAAAATAAATTATACTTCTGTGAAAAGTGATGAGTGTTACCCAAACAAATTAGTCAGAATCATACCTTCCTTTTCATCTGACTAAATATAGTAAATTGACTGTATTTCATGTTCGTTTATATATTCATTTTAATATGCTGCTATAGTATAAGTGCATAAAGAAAGTTCAGATTAACCCAAATACATAGAAATGGAAAATCTTCTTTCATAGCCATATGAGAATATTTTAGATACCTTTATAATACAGTTCCAAAAGTCAATATGCATTGTATTTCAACATCACACATTATGTGATAGTATTAATTAATACTTTATACTCTTTTGTTAATACTTGTTCTATCTTTCATGAGCCTTTTGTCATTACATGATGTAGTGTGGGGGGTGTGGAGGTCTGTTTGTATGTGTGTGTGCACACACTCACGCATGTGTGCACAACTTGGTATGTAAAAGTAAATATTCATTTTTAGAAAAGACTATTTCAAAGACTGACTATTATTCGGTGACAGAGCACTCATCTAGTATACCTAAATCCCTAGTTTTACCTGAAAGAGAGAGGAGATTGCTTCACTAATCTTTACAAAGATCCTAAACACTGGCGTGCATCATTATACAACATTAAAAGAATCCATCTTTTAATAATGTCCTCAATCTCATTAGAAAAAATATTTAAGTAAAATTCATTGTGAAATATTAGTTTCCTTGGACTCTGTATTACACTTAGAGTTCAAACTGTATTATTGTTAATGAACCTGTTAGTTTATTATTAATGTGGCAGGTTCATTTGTGGGAGATAATATTCTGCTATAGATCCAACTCTGAATAAGATCAAACCAAATCATTGTCTGTGGTTAGTTTAGCTTGCAACTCCAACAGTTGCACAGATGTTTGTTTTTGTTTTTAAACAGACTACCATTAAAATGTCAGTATGCAAGAAAACTTCCTATTTTTCCACACAAATTATTTAAAAGTTATACATTAAAGGTTAAGATTTAATAAAGTGAATAAATAATACTTAACTTTCTAAAGAGAAACTGGCCGTTTCTTTGCATTGTGAGCCCACAGGCAAATATTAAAGAATTCAGTGACCACCCACTCAGTGAGTGACACTGTTGGGTTTCCCACTGCCACCAGAGGTCTCGATCTCATAGCTTTTCCACAATCAATACAAATGTAAGCCCAAAGATACGGGACAAAAGTCTTTATACTGTATTCAAAATGAAGTTTAATCTCTCGAATCCCTGAAAAGCTTTCAAGTACAACTGGGTATCTATAGACTATGCGCTAAAAGCCAGAGTATTGTAGGAACAATCCCATATGTCTGCAACTTCAAAAACAGTAGGGCCCCATGGCCAAATCATCTGTGTTACCATTTTCAAGGTATGCAAACTCCATATGTTGGTAGGACAGCACATAGTGCAGCTTTGTCTGGGCTACTGTGTCTGCTTAGTTGCAGGCCCTTATTCAATAATTAACTTCTTATCTGCCTTCTTGTGTCCAACAGAATTGGAATGATGAACTGTCCCAGAGCAAATATTCTCACTCATCAAGGTGCTAACACATGAGACAGGGTGGGTTTAAGGAAGTGAATAATAAGGGAAGTGTTCATTTCCGAAAAGCTGAACTTCTAAACAAGGTTCATCTTCATTTTATTATTGCTGCTGCTATTTTCAGGAGAACACCAGAAACTAACATGAAGGAATCCATGAGCCACAGATAGGGTTACTTGCAGATATCATCATCCGCTTGCTTTTCTGACTCTCTTTTTTTCTTTAAAAATGCATTCCCATACTCCTCATCCTGAGAGACATGTGGGCTGTGTAGGTATTCTTTTCCATTCCGATTCTCTTATTACACGAGAGGTCAAGGGTTGCTTTTGAGTCCCCAGAAACCTGTACAGGACTTTCCACATACAGACTGGCCGAAGACCTGGGGATCATTTCAAATCGTGTGTGTCTTCAGCTGAATAAACTAAATGAAGTCATGGGATCAAACTGATTTAAATTTGCCTAAACAGATGCTTTTGCAAGATGCCTCAACTATAAATTTGTTTTCTTTGTTTCAGAGGGAAACTAATATATCACTCAGTATTTACATATCTCTATGTTTTATAAATTATTTTGAACATACTTTTACTCCCTTTTGTAGTCATAGTAACCATCTTCTCTATTCTTTGCCTCTCATTGGGATAGAAAATCAAAACAGTTCTGTTTGGTATAAAAAAATAAAATAAAATAAAAACTATTAGTAAGTACCATCACTCTCCATTTTCAGATGAGGAAACTGAAGCTTAGGGATAGTACTCAGCAGTAGAGCACTCGTCTAGCATAGGTAACTCCCTAGTTTTACCTGAGGGGACAGGGAGCTCGCTTCGGAGAGTAAATAACCTGGCCATGCAAACCACAGAGGTGGGACTTGAGCGTAGTTTTCAAACACCAAGGTTTGAATCTTTTCCACTACAACACACTCTTGGAAATTTGATTTTTGTTCTTCTTATTGAAAGTACTCCAAATTCTTTATCAGAAGTTTGCCTCGAAACACTGTGGTTTGCGATTTGCTGTTTTTGGAAAGCTTACAAAAAGATTAAGAGTCTTAGGATTGATGTTATTTTTTTAAGACTCCCGGAGCTAAATGAAAGCATCATCAAAGCCTGAGATATTTGGTTAGAGTGGAAAGTGACGGTGCTGGGAAGCGACTTGGTTAAGGCTTTCAATAAATTGAGCATTGGGCAAGGTGCTAAGCTATGGAAAGATTCTTTGTATTATTTTCCCCATAACCTAATAATATTTTTATTTGAGTATATTCTATTCAAAATACTATTAGAGCTGTACTTACTAAACTAATGAAATTTAATATCCTGATACATATTGCAAGCACAATAAAACTGTATTCAAGAACCTTTTAAGTGAATTTGTAAATGATATAGCTGTATTCTTGTAAAATTCTGTTCTGTTGATATTAAATAGGGACATAGAAAACACATAGGCCTTGTAACCGTGACCCACTAACTCTCTGGGTTTATGTGATTTATGAAAATGAAGACAAGTCATGCTTCTAGTGCATCTCTAGGTCAGCACTAACCTTTGTCAAATGTCTTGGTGTCAAATTTATAGTCAGATAGTTGAAATGTATTTTTAAAAATAAAGCCCTATGTCTGTGGGAATGAATTTAGCTTAAAACTCCCATTGAGTTTATCCCTAGTTTATTAACAAATCACAT
>JADRCD010219962.1:0-14391 GCA_019843815.1 Montemys delectorum
GTGTGTGTGTGTGTGTGTGTGTGTGTGTGTGTGTGTGTGTATTTGTGTTCATGTGTGGGTTGTGGCCCAGGTTGACACTGGGTGTCGTTCTTGATGGAACTCTACTTTAATTACTTGGTCCCTGGCTCCTGTCTAGAAGACAAGCATGCACCACAGCTGTGCAGCTTTTTACGTGGGTTCTAGGGACCTGACCAGCAGCTGCTTTATCTGACATGCCACCCAGTGCTTTATCCACCTGGCTATCACCCCAGGTCCCACCTTGTTTTTTAAGACAGGGTCATTTTTTCACACTGGGACCTGGGCTTGCTGGTTAGATTAGGCATGCTGCCAGCGAGCTCTAGAGGTCTTCCCGTCCCTGTCTTTTCAGCACTGGGATTATACTAAGAAGAGCCACCATGTGTGGGATGCGTATATGTATGTTTGTGTGTATGTGCTTATATGTGTTTGTGTGTGTCTGTGTGTTTGTGTCCGTGTATATCTGTTTGTGTTAGCGTGTGTCTGTACATCTGCGCGCTTCTCTGTGTGTGTATGTATGTTTGTGTCTATGTGTATATATGTGTGTGTGTGTGTGTGTGTGTTTGTGTATGTGTAGGTGTGTGGATGTACCTGTATGTCAGTCTGTGTGTGTACTCCCTGCGCATGCACATGTAGAGGGCAGAGATCAATGTCTTCCTCTATCTCTCTGTGACTTACAGTTGGAGGCAGTGTCTCTCACTGATCAATGTCTCAGCTGCACTGACCCCTTAGGGAGCCTACAGCATCTGCCTGTCTTGACACCTTATAATTTCTTTTTCCTCTTACATCTTCTTGGTCCTCTCCCTACCTCCGACTAGTGGCCTCATAGTCAGGCTGGGTACAGTCTTGCTTCCCTTGGAGCTGTGTCACGGATCTCTCCTTGTCCAGATAGGCACCTCGCACCAACTTCACCCCAAATGCCAGGCCAGCCTCGTGTGCCGCCTCAGCATCCTGCTCCAGCCGTTTGTGAGTGTCCTGCAGAGCACACGGGCAGACTCAGGGAACGAGGGTGGGGGGGTGGGGGTGGTGGGGGGTGGTGGGGGTGGGGGTAGGGGGTGGTCAGGTTGCTGAGTCCCCACTCGCAGCCTTGCAGGCCCCTGCCCCCAATCTCACCTTCAGATAGGCCTGGTAAGTGTTCCACACCCATGGGCCACCTTCCTCAGGTCTGTTCCAGCGCATGGCCAGGGCAGTCACCAGCAAGGACAGTGCAGGGTTAATGAAAGTGTATTCGGCGTCCACCAGCAGCCTCACACGCTTCGCCCGGGCATGCTGAGGGGCAGAGGGCAAGATGTCAGGGCCAGTGGGATCCTTGAGGGGTGGGGAGCCAGGGCGCCCACACGTTACCTGTGCCACTCTGTGCAAGCGGCTGAGGGAGGCCTGCAGGTGCTGACTCTGCTCCGGGCTGAGGTAGGAGAGCTGGAGGTTCTAGGAGGTACCAGGGAATGAACTGCTCAGGACTACAGGCTCCTCTGGGACTGAGTCCTCTCTCCTACCAGAAAGGGGCGTGGGTGAAGACTTCGTGGGAAATCAGAAAGTGACTTGTAGGACACGATGACACATGCCTGCAGTCTCACAATTTGGAAGGCTGAGACAGCCTGAGATAGTCTATCTAGAGAGAAAGAAAGAGGGCTAGTTGGATCAGCGACTGAAGACACCTGCTGCTAAGCCGGAAGACCAGAGTTCAAGCCTCAGGACCCATGTGGGGGAAGGAGGCAGCTGGCTCCTGCCAGTTGTTGTCTGACCTCCCGTCCATACTGTGTCATGCATGTACACAAGGGTACACACACAGAGAGACACACACACACACACACAGATACACACAGACACAACAAAATCCAAATAAATAAAAATGTAGTAGTTCTTTTGCTGTTTGTTTGTCTGTTTGTTTGAGACAGTTTCTCTGTGTAGCCCTGGCTGTCCTGGACTTGTTTTGTAGACCAGACCGGCCTCAAACTCACAAAAGGCTGAGATTAAAGGGTACATCATCAGGCCCGGCACAAAAATGTAGTAGAATTTTTTAAAAACTGCAATAGAAAAAGAAAAGAAGGAGGAAAAAAGGAAAGAAGGAAAGAAAGCCAGGGCCACATAGTGGGCCTCAAAAAAGAAATAAAATCACCACATGAGCGAGGTATGGTCGTGCACACCTGTAATTCTATCATCCAGGACGTGGAGGCAGGAAGATGGGGAGTGAAAGGCTATCCTGGGCTACAAAGTGAGTGAGAGGCCAGCCTTATGAAACCCAACCTTAAAAAAAAAAAAAAAAAAGGAAAGGAAAAAGAAAAAGACCAAACTAAACCAGAGATCACTCTCAGAGTGACATATTCTGCAGTGACAGAAGGTTGCATGTATGGGAGTGGATTTGTGTGGTCCTACTGTGTGTGGTTGTTCAAGTTCATCAAGGGGTAACTTTGCCCCTCGTTATCTCTGAGACAGGATCTCATGTATCTCAGAGTCATTTAGAATTTACTGTGTAGGCAGGGCTGACCTTCACCACCACCACCTCCTCCTCCTCCTCCTCCTCCTCCTCCTCCTCCTTCTCCTCCTCCTCCTCCTCCTCCTCCGCCTCTTTCTCCTCCTCCCTCTGCTCCCCGAGTGCTGGGTTTCTAAGTATGACCAGCCAGTCTGCTCTGAGTTTTCATTAAACATGTGTTTTTAACCCCAGAGGCAAAGCTAGTTTAAATAACTTATTTTTTTTTTTCCTGTCCTGGAACTCACTCTGTAGACCAGCCTGGCCTCGAACTCAGAAATGCTCCTGCCTCTGCCTCCCAAGTGCTGGGATTAAAAGCATGCGCCACCACTGCCAGGCTTGTTTAAATAATTAAGACACCCTAACCTGTGATTTGCTGATGCACTTGGTAGGGGAGGAGACTGGTGTCCACCACACGAGGGTTTCACAGGCGGACAGAGGAGTGGACCGATCAAATTTAAAGCAGGTGCTGCCACTCCTCTCTATATACAGGTTCTGGTTCTGTGGATCCAACCCATGACAGATCAAAAATATACAGAAAAAAAAAAACCATGGCAGACCTGGAGGGACACTTGTTGCTTTAGCAGAGGATCTGAGTTCAGTTCCTGTACTAGTGTTGGGAGGCTCTCTACGTGTAATTCTAACTTCTGGGGAATCTTACGCCATCTTGTGGCCTCTTTGTGCACTGCACACATGTGGTACACACATGTTGATTACAAGTGAAATAATATAACAAAAAACCTCTGCATCTGCTCTGAGTGTAGACAGTCATATGCTGTCACCATTCCCCGAGGCTGGTTAGTACTGGCAACTTGACACAATCTAGAATCCTCTGAAGACCAGGGTTCCGGGCGTGCCTGTGGAGGTTTATCTTCCGACCCACAGCAGGTGGAACATGGTCCTTGGTGGGGATCTTGGGTTGTATAAACGGAGAGAAGAAACTGGCATCGGGAAGTGAGCGCTTGTGGCTCTCTGCTTTTTGAGCTCAGATGCCGTGTGACCAGCTGCTTCGAGCTCCTTTCATGAAGCCCAAATCAGTCCCTTAAGTTGCTTTGGTGGGAAAATTTTATCAGAGCACCGGGAAAAGACACTCAGACAGGTCCTTACCAGTTCTGCAGAGTGACTGTTTACGTCGTGCACACTGCACGTGGTGTAGTCAGTCACCCAGAGAGGATGTGCACAGGTTATATGCAAATGCCATTCCTGGTGGACTCCGGCATCCTCAGGTTTTAGTTGCTTTACCCTGTGCCCTGTGCCTCTCAGAGATGACTGCGTGGCTGAACAATAAAGGCAGCAGGCGTGTGGATGATCACTGTACCAGGCTGGCCTTGAAAATCCGCCTGCCTCCACCTCCCAAGTGCTGGGATGAAAGGCGTGCGCCATCACCGATAGCACACAATGAACTTTTTACTTTTTAAATGTTTCCCCTGCAGAGCTGGGGATAAACCTAGGACCTTGTGCATACTAGGCAAGGTGTCTGCCACTGAGCCTTGCCCAAGCCCCTCACTGGGGGATTCTAGGCAGGGGCTCTACCACTGAGGCACATCTGTTGCTCTTTCTATTTTAAAGACAGGATGTCACTATCTAGTCCAGGCTGGCCTAAGACTTGAGATCTTCCTACTTCAATAACCCAAGTTCTGGGCTTCTAGATGTATACAGTTATGCCTTGCTTCTTAACATTTTGTTATGAAAAATTTCAAACACATAAGACAATGAAAAGAGGCCTGGTGTCTGGCAAACACCTGTAATCCCAGCATTGAAAAGCTAAAGTGGGAAGACTAGATTGTGTGTTCCAGGCCAGCCTGGGCTACATAGTGACCCTGTCTCAAAACATAAGAAGACAACCCCCCCTCCAAGTATACATTTATCATGCCAAAAATCTCAATGGGAGTGGGAGCTAGGGAGATGGCTCAGTGGATAAAAGCTCTGGCTAGAAGATTGTGAGGATCTAAGATGAAGCAGTACATGTCTCTAAGCCTATCTGAGCTTCAGGGATGGAGACACTTGGATCCTGGGAGCTCCCTGCCAGCCAACGTAGCCATTATAGTGAGCTCCAGGTTGAGTGACAGACCTCCTATTAAAAAGTAAAATGGACAGCCAGATGTGGTGATGCACACCTTTGATGCCAGCACTCGGGAGGCAGAGGCAGGGGGATCTCTGTGAGTTCCAGGCCAGCCTGATCTACAGAGTGAGTTCCAGGATAACTAGGGCTACACCGAGAATCCTTGTCTCAAGTAACCAAAAACCAAAACCAAAAAACCAGGAAGAGTTTATTAGACAGGTGTGGTGGCGCATACCTTTGATGCCAGCACTCGGGAGGCAGAGGCAGGGGGATCTCTGTGAGTTTGAAGACAACCTGGCCTACTCATTCAATTCCAGGACAGCGAAGGCTGTATAGAGAGACACTGTCTCAAAACAAAACAAAACACAAACAAACAATAAAATGGAGAATGATAGAGGAAAAAGCCTGCTGCCAACCTCTGACCTCCACATTGCGCATGTGCGCATGAACACACACATACACACGTACACACATGCATGCACAAACATGTATATATGTGTGCATGGACATACACAAACACGTACCTGCATGCATGCACACACACACACAGAAATAGGATATTAGGATAATACAAAGGAATGAATGAATGGAAGAATGAATGAATCAATGAATGAATGGTCAGGCATGACGGTAAACATTAGTAATCCCAAGACTATGGAGGCTGAGAAGGAGGATTGCAAGTTCCAGACCAGTCTGGGCCATATGGTAAGATCCTGTTTCCAAACACACACACACACACACACACACACACACACACACACACACACGTACACACACAGGAAAGGAATGTCCCCATTGGTCACATAAGAGTTTATGTGCAGGAAGCACGCACCTGTGTAGCTGCTGATTGATTAAAGAAAACTTATTATTTTATTTTTTTAAAAATCCAGAGTGTAGTGAGAATTCTGGGATTTTGGTTTCTTTGAAAAATATAGAAATATTATAAGACGGGCTGGAGAGATGGCTCAGTGGTTAAGAGCACTGACTGTTCTTCCGAAGGTCTTGAGTTCAAATCCCAGCAACCACATGGTGGCTCACAACTATCTGTAATGAGAACTGATGCCCTCTTCTGGTGTGTCTGAAGACAGCTACAGTGTAGTTATATATAATAATAGATAAATCTTAAAAAAAAAAAGAAATATTAGAAGACTATGTTTTTGTTTTAAGCCCAGGTGTGGGTTATGGGGGCTGACTGTCCGCAGCAGCTGACTAGGATTTGCCTCGTGCTCTAGCAGAGACATAGTTTTGCTAGCTGCAGACAGTTTCTGAGATTGTGTGAGGTTTGGAATTCTGGGAACTTCTCAGGGGGTGTATAAATGCGAGGGCCCAGAGAGGCAGGTTTGGTGGTTGTTGGTCACATGTGTGTGGGGTTGGTTATGGTTTGTTAGTAGTCATGCTCAAAGAAAAAGCAAAAGGAAAGAAATTAGATTCAGGACTCGCTCCCCATTCTATCCCTAGTGTTAGGGCATGAAACTGGAGTGACGGGGGGCGGGGCATGGAGAGGGATAAATGTAGGAAAAAGAAGAACCTACAAAATAGCAAAGACCAGCTATACCAGAAACAAGAGTACATGCCTATATCTCTAGTTGGGTGAAGGCAGGAAGATCAGGAGTTCAAAGCCATTCTTGTCTATACAGAGAGTTCAAGACCAGCCTGGGATACATAAGACTTTGTCTTAAAAACAAAACCACTCATCATGTACACACACACACACACACACACATATACACAACACACATACACACACATACACACACATACACAACACACACATACACACACATACACAACACATACACAACACACACATACACAACACACACATACACACACATACACAACACACATACACACACATACACACACATACACACACATACACACACATACACACACATACACAACACACATACACATACACACACACATACACACACACACACACACACACACACACACACACACATACATTTTAAGCTTTGTTACAGATCTTTGGCCTGCATGCGCGTATGCCTGGTCCCTATGGAGGTCAGGAGAGAGGACTGCATTTTCTGGAAGTGGAGTTGTGGATTGTTGTGAACACCGTGTAGGTACTGGAAACCAAACCTGGGTCCTGTCCAAGAGGGCTCTTAACTGCTGAGCCACCTCCCCAGCCTGTGCTTTTGAGGAAAGTCGCACTCTACAGCCCAGGCCGATCTCAACGACTTGATCCTCCTGCCTTAGCTTCCCAAGTGCTGGGATTATAGGCATGCATGCATGGCCGTGCTCAGCAACTGACTGATAGGTCTTATTCACGCCCTGTCCTCTGTAGAGAGAGTGCTGTGGTTCTGATCCCTCCTCTGGATGGCTCCTCACCCCAACACTTCCCTTAGAACCCCAAGAGACCCATATTTATCCAGGTCAAGCATGTCCCCAGCGACGAGCGCCTGCATTTCTTACCCGACCCGAGTCCATGGCTTCTGCCAACCTCTCAGGGCTCAGCTCCGAGGAGCCTCTTGGGTTTTGGATCCAAGCCGATAGCTCTTTCTGAAATGGGGTGGGGGCTGGCATGGTGAGGGTGGCCTGGTGGGCAGCCACCCCCACATCCCCACCCCCATCTCACTTGTCACTTACACAAAGCCGAGGGCTGGTTAGCGCGGTCACCTTCAGCTGCATGAGGCTGTTCCTGGCTGGGCCGTGAGCGTCCACGAGGGCTCGTGATAAGTCCACACAGCGCAGCATGGTACTAAGGTTCTTCTCATACCAGGCCTCGCTGCCCGGCCAGTGGAGGTCAGCTTCCAGAGCCTGGAAGCACCCTTCCTGCCCATTGCATTCTCCCTTCCACCCTTCCTCTCTCTACTCACCTGGTCTTGGCAGCCGAGTCTGGTTCCTCCTCGGTGGGCACTGCCAACAGGGGCTGGAGCCCCAGGGCCTGCAGCTGCTGGACGCAGCTCCTCACCTCCTCTGCTGTCTCCCCGGCCACAAACTGCCCATAGATGGATGCTCGGAGGAGTGCACCCGAGACCCGGGATCCCAGGAGTCGCTGAGACCAGGCCTGAAACTGGGTGACAGGGAGCGCATGCTCAGACCCAGGTCTGGGAGACTTCCAGGCCAGTCCTTGTGCCTACGGCTCACCGCTAGTCCATGAGTGACCAAAGGGGGCCAGGCGCATAGGCGAAGCACTAGCAAAGCCCGTGCCAGTTCTGTGGTTCCCTTGAGGTGGAAGGCCCCACCATCAAAGCGCAGGGGCTGCCAGCCACCTGTGGACGGCTTGGAGTGGCCATACAGCCACAGACGCATCCAGACCATCTTAAGTGCTTGGTTACCACGACACTAGGGGAAGGGGCCAGGCAGACAGCTGCTGTACCAACTGCCCCTTGCCCAGCCTGGGAGGGGGCAGTGACTGATTAACTGGGCAAATCTTTAGGATGGCAGGCTCTTGGGGTGGGGGTGGAGGGTTAATAATTAATGGTTAGGGACAGAGGTCAGAATAACAGGACATGTACCCCCACAGTGGCAGCCCCCAATAACCTTCAGCCAGACAGTGCCACAGATCTCAGCTGTCCAGCTTGAATTGCTGAATAAGCAGCTGGGCCCGAGATCAGAGAACCCCGGGGTTCAAGGCAGCTGGGCTTTGCAATCCCCGCTAAGTAATGTCACCTCTCTTGCTTTGATGATTTTATCTTTCAGGAAGGAGAAGTGCACAGTTATTGGGTACGCTTAAACTGCACCTAGCCAACAGCCCTGCTGTCTAAGCTAAACACGTCGTCTACAGAACTTGAACATGGGTATCAGGAAAAAAAATGTTCTTAATGACCCTAATGCCAGATGAGAGCAACAAGAATGCCCACCAAACGGGACTGGCTGATGGCATCGAGGGGGTGAGCAAAGGGACTCAGGCAATGGGTACTCTTCAGCAATGAAAAAATGAGTTATCATGCACCACCAAGTCTTTTATTTATTTTTTTTTAAAGATTATTTCTTTTTATTTTATATGTATGAGTGTTTTGCCTGAACAAATGTCTGAGTACCACATGCATGCAGTGCCCTCAATGGCCAGAAGATGGCGTTAGATCCTCTGGAACTAGAGCTACAGAGGGTTATGAGTGGCCAAGTGGTTGCTGGGAACCTAATTTCAGTGCTCTGCGAGAGCAGCCGGTACTTTTAACTATTGAGCCATCGTTCCAGCCCTCGATTGTTTGTTTTATTTTTTTTTTCCTTCTCGCTCAGGCCCAAAGATTTCTTTGTTTATTATATGTAAGTACATTGTAGCTGTCTTCAGACACACCAGAAGAGGGCCTCAGATCTCATTACAGATGGTTGGGAGCCACCATGTGGTGGCTGGGATTTGAACTCAGGACCTCTGGTAGAGCAGTCAGTGCTTTTAACCACTGGGCCATCTCTCCAGCCTTGGATTGTTTGTTTTAATTTTTTTTTTTTTAATCTCCCAAGTCTGCAAGGTATGCACTTTAGAGTATTTTTTCAAAGATTTATTTTTCATTATTTTAATTATGTGTGTGTCTGTCTGTGTACATAAATGGAGGCACCACTGAGAGGCCTCAGATCCACCCGGAGCTGGAGTTACAGGCAATCTTGAGTCAACCAACATGGTTGCTAAGAACTGAATGAGGATCCTCTGGAAAAGCCACCAGGGCTCATAACTGTGGAGGGATCTTTCCATCTCCATTACAGTACTAAAACAAGCAAAGTTTCACACCCAGGATGGCTTTGAACTCACAGCAATTCTCCTGTCTCACCACAACCTCCCAAGTCCTGGCATGCAACACCATGCTCAAGATGTGGTATTTAGGGGGCTGGTGAGATTGCTCAGTGGTTAAGAGCACTGACTGCTATGCCAAAGGTTCTGAGTTCAAATCCCAGCAACCACATGGTGGCTCACAACCATCCGTAATGAGATCTGATGCCCTCTTCTGGTGTGTCTGAAGACAGCTACAGTGTACTTACATATAATAATAAATAAATCTTTAAAAAAAGATGTATTTATATATGCTCATCTCCCCAGAGGATGACACAGGCTGGGGACTCTTCATATTCCACTGGGTGGGACTCCTGTGGGGTCACAGACGCATTAAACCAAGGACACTGAGCTAGCAGTATAAAACTGAACCGTGAGCTAGGCTTGGTGCCTCATCCATAACCTCATCATGGAAGAGGTTCAGGCAGGGGGATTACCTTGAGACCTTGCCTCAAACAAAGCAAAACAAGATAACAAAAACCACCCAAACAACTCGCCCTCCCCCCACACACATGAGAGGAGCTGGAGAGACCACTCAGCAGTTAAGAATATGGGCTACCCTGCCAGGACCCATCCATTCCAGATCTGACACCCTTGGGTGCATGCACAAACATGCTAGAAAAAATATTCATGCATAGAGGAAATAAATAAATAACGAGAGCCGCTAAGAGGGCTCAATGGGCAAAGGTGCTTGCTGACAAACTCGGAGGCCTGAGTTCCATCCTTGGGATGCATCAGGTGGACAATGAGAACCGACTCCTACAAGTTGTCCTCTGATCAACGCATGCACTCTGTGACATGTGTCTGCTGGCACACATCCACATAACACTAACGAATAAATGCAATTGAAAAAAAAACAGTTCAGATGAAACCGAATGTAAGGGAGAAGAGGCTCGATAGAGCGCTCGGTGTCTGCCAGTGCAAAACACACAAAACACAGCAAGCTGCCCAGGGCTGGGAGTGGGCTGGATTTGGATTGTTGTGCTTTGAGAAGGGAATCCTACTGAATAGTCTAAGCTGGCCTGTAAAGTCCAGGTTGGTCTGGAACTCATGATCCTTCTGCCTCAGTCTCCCAAAGACTGGGAGTGGATCTCCATGTTAGTCTCGTCAAAAATTCCTGAACAAAGTTTTGTGGGCAGATCAAGGGAGAGTTTTACTAATAGCACACAAGGTGTTATGGTGGGAGGACCCAGAGCCCTCTCACGGCTGCTGACTAGGTTACATGAGGACTTTTATGACAACCACTGGGGCTGAAGAGCCTCTGGTCACCTCAGGTCGTGCCCTGTCTCGTACAGCCGTCTAATCCGCTCTTTCCCAAAGCAAGTCCATGTCATCATCTGCAAAAGCAGGGGCGGCTTTGAGTGACAAAAGCACTGGAGAGCTAAGTGACAGCTAAGTGACTATAAGAAGAGCTTAGAGGCTGGGGACTTGGCTCCGCAGAGAGCTCTTGCCAAGCATGTGCAAGGCCCAGGGCTCTGGCTCCAGCCCCGCCCACAGACAAATCAACCCCTAACTCAGAATACAGCTTGGCACGCTGAAATAACTCCTAAATGCCATTCGTTATTGCTGCAGAACGGCTTTCATAATTGGATGGCACATAAACCCCGGAAGATGCTCTTCTCGTTTCTTCTGCAGATTGCCCGCCTAGGTTCCCACCACCTACAGTTTTGGACTTGATTTTGCGCACCAGTTTCAAGAAGGTCCCTCCCTCAATGGACTCCTGAAATTCTCTGCCTCAATGCCAGCATGGACAATGAATCTTTAATATTGGAGTCCAGGGATGTTTACCTATAGAAGCCCCACTCCCTGACCAGGTTTAGCTCTAGCCCAGATCTAACGCGAACCTCCAGAACTGCATGTATCTGGTGGATGCAGAAGTCCCTAGCTAGATCAAGTCTTTTCAAACGCGCTCGTACTGCCCCCTTGTGGAGATTTAAGGAAACGGCACCAAAGTCTGCGCTTGCTCTTTGACAGGTGGGTCTCTCTCTTTCCCTTCACCAGTTAATCTCATCTCACTCGTGCAAGCCCCATTTGTTCTATTTAGCTAGTTGGATACGCCACCCCTAAAGTGTTATTGTAGCCGGGCAGCAATGGCGCACGCCTTCAATCCCAGCACTCAGGAGGCAGAGACAGGTGGGTCCCTGAGTTCCTGGCCAGACAGCTCTGTATAGTGAGTTCCGGGACAGCCACAGCGACATAGTCTGTCTCGAAACAAAACAACAACAAAATGTTATTGTAATACCCAGACATGGAGTCACGTGCCTGTAATTCAGTATTAGGGAGACTGCGACAGGAAAATTGAGAGTTTCAGCTCAGCCTGGCCTACATAGTGAGGCCCTGTCTCAAAACAGCAGGGGCAGCCGAGAGGGGGGCGGTGAGGGAAGAGATGCAGCTCAGTGGTGGGGAACCACTTAGCAGCATTCACACACACACACACACACACACACACGCACGCACACACACACACAGGCACACACACAATTATAGTGGTAAAAATACACATAAAAACTTCTAACTTAGCCACTTTAAAAAAAAAAACCCTTTCATTATATTATTTTGAATTATGTGTCTGGGGGTGGATATGTGCTCATACATGCAGATGCCCCAGGAGACCAGAAAATGGAGTCAGATCCCCTGATCTGGAGTTGTAAGTGGCCGGGAGCCTTCCAAAGTGGGTACTGGAATTGAACCCAGGTCCTCTACAAGAGCTGTACTCATTCACTCTTAACTGATGATCTTTAACCTTTAACCACCTTTTCTTTGCTAGCTTTAAATTATTTTTTGCATCCTGATCACAGCTTCCCCTCCCTCGTCTCCTCCCACCACCTCCCACCACCGCGCCTCTGCCTACCCCGCCCCCATCCATTTCTCTTCAGAAAAGGGCTTTCCAGGGATACCAAGCTGCAGTCAGACCAGGCATCTCTCCTTGTACCGAGGCTGGATCTGGCAACTCAGTAGGAGGAGAAGGATTCCAAAGGCAGGCAACAGAGTCCGAGGCAGGCCCTGCTCCTGCTGTTAGGAGGTCGTAAGAAGGCCATATGTGCCAAGGACCTAGATCGGCCCATAACCATTTCTTAAAGAATGGTTCAGGGGTAAGCACATGCATAGTGAAGGGCACCCATCGCCCACACACATAAACTAAAACAAACAAGCAAATAAATATTTAAAATAAAATAAATATTAACAAAAAAAATTGAGCTGGGGTGTGGTGGGGGCACAACTTTATACCAGCACTCGGGAGGCAGAGGCAGGCTCATCTCTGTGAGTTCGAGGCCAGCCTGGTCTACAGAGCGAGTTCCAGAACAGCCAGGCCTACACAGAGAAACCCTGTCTGGAAAAACAAACAAACTAACAAAAGAAGTGGAGTGTGTTGGAAGAGGATCCCTGTGCTTCGGTCTCCACAGCCGTGTGTATCTGTGTGTATCCGTGTGCACCCATGTGCACATGCACTCCCACACACGAAGGTCATGTTATCCACCCCTCTTTTGCTCACCTATTTGCTAAAAAAAATTTGGTCTGATGGCTGGAGAGATTGCTCAGTGCTTAAGAGCACTGGCTGCTCTTCTAGAGGTCCTGAGTTCATTTCCCAGCAACCACACGGTGGCTCACAACCATCTGTAATGAGATCTGGTGCCCTCTTCTGGCCTGCAGGGATGCATGCAGATAGAGCATTCATACATAAAAAAACCAAAAACCAAAAATCAAAAACCAAAACCAACCAACCAAACAAACAAACGAACAGAAACCCACTTGGGCTGTGCTCACACTTTGAGGAACACTGATTTGAGCTCTCTCATTTTGATTCTTTCTGGACTTAACCCCTGAAGAAACATTGCTAGATCTCAGCGTCATTATTTGCATCGTCTCCACCTTGTGGACAGCTATTGTTGCTTTCAACTTTCTTTGCTGTTTTATTTTCCAGGATTTTACTTTATTCATGTTATGATATTATTGTTTTCTTTTGATACTATTATATACTTACATCGTTGGGTTTTAAAGTGTATGTGCATGTGTTTGTATACATGTGTACATGACGGTGCTGCGGAGGCCAGCAGAGGGCGCCCGATTCCCTGGAGCTGGAGGAACAGGCAGTCAGTTGTGAGACACCCAGCGTGCATTCTGGGATTGGAACTCCTGATTTCTGGCCTCGGTCTCCCAAGTGTGGGATTGTAGACATGTAACACCAGGCTCACCTTAGTTTTTCAGTTTTACGAAGTCTAGCTTGTCTACTCTTTAATTTTTACATTTTATTTATTTTGTGTGGCATGCACTGTCAGGTGCGTAAGCATGCACAGGTGGCATGCGCGTGTACACACACACACACACACACACACACACAGAGAGACAAGCAAATAAGTGTGTTGTAAATGTTTTTTTTTTCCAAAGTGGAACATCTAGAATTCCACAATTGAGGCCCAGCCACCAATCATGTTCTTGCTTCTGTGATGTCATCACTTATCATTATATCAACTCTTCAATTTTAACTTTCATTCTGCATTACCCACATTCCTCCAGTGTCGACATTTGAGTCTGAGCTTTTCAATCTCTTTTCAATCTCTATAAATGTGCATTTTTTAATTTCAAAAATAAATTGAAGCGACCATATCCTCTAATTCTAAGTATATACTAGTGTGTGGTCTCTAAGCTTTGCCCATAAACGTTCATTCTCTGATAACTATATCCTTTTGCTGCAATATGTTCCTGTTTGCATGCCAGTTCATATACGTGTCACAAACTGTGGAAAATAAAACGAAAACAGCTAAGATCTGACAAACAAGTTTGCCTATTACTATTAACTACTTCAGATGGAACTAAACTTAAAATGGACTGGGGTCTTTGTTTTGTTTTTGGGATGGAAATCAGAGCCTTGTGCATGCCAGGCAAGAGCTTTAACCCTGAGCCACGCCCCCAGCCCCTCATTGGAGGATTCTAGGCAGGGGCTCTACCACTGAATCACGCCCCCAGCCCCTCACTGGGGGATTCTAGGCAGGGGCTCTACCACTGAGCCACGCCCCCAGCCCCTCCCTGGGGGATTCTAGGCAGGGGCTCTACCACTGAACCACGCCCCCAGCCCCTCACTGGGGGATTCTAGGCAGGGGCTCTACCACTGAA
>JADRCD010219962.1:17296-29107 GCA_019843815.1 Montemys delectorum
GTGACGCATGCCCCGTGACGCATGCCCCGTGACGCATGCCCCGTGACTGCTTCTAACTTATGACAGTGATGATAGCTTAGGGGAAGGCCGTATGTTCCCAGAAGCGCAAAATATTTGTTCTTTGGACCCTGTGCAGACACATCCCGCAGCTTCTACCATTTTCCGGGGAATTATGTTCCAGCACCACGGACAGCGCTTCAGCAGCTCTGTCCCAGGAGTCAGGACAATGTCTGAGGCATTGTCACCAGAGGTGCTGGAGCATTGGTCGGGATCAGGAAAGAGTCTGGCTCTTTGTTTTGTTTTGTTGGATCTTTTTTTTGTTTTCTCCTCCTCCTCCTCCTCCTCCTCCTCCTCCTCCTCCTCCTCCTCCTCCTCCTCTTCCTCCTCCTCCTCCTCTTCCTCCTCCTCCTCTTCCTCCTCCTCCTCTTCCTCCTCCTCCTCCTCCTCCTCCTCCTCCCAGTCCTCCTGAGTGTGGGGAAGACACGCCGCTGCCACCATATTGTTGAATGTTAGGCGTGTGTCTCTGCTCCCTTGGCATGATGCAGTGGGTGGGTGAGAGGTCACATTCTCTTTCTGCCATTGTCACCTGCTCAGCCACCATCCTCACATCATTCTAAGTTCTTTGCCTTCTCCCACTCTCTTCCCAGTGTACTGAAGGGTATTGGCCTGTAATCTCTGTCCCCCATAGATGAACACCAACTAAATGGTACAATGTGCAGGCCATGGTGACTCACACAGGTAATACCCCGTTGGGAGATAATGACAGGACAATCAGGAGTTCAAAGACATCCTAAGCTACATAGGAAGGTTGAGTCCAGACCAGGCTATATGAAGCCCTGTCTCAAATCAAGAGCCCGTAAACCAAATGGTATATTCTATCCCTTGTCTCAACATGCATGTGACCAAAGGTGGACTGCTGCATGGCTGCTCTGTGCCTTAGGAACTACATGGAAAAGAGACATTCTCTTTCTTTGATGATTTCAGATCTAATGGGATGGAAATCTGGCTGTACTGGAAAACAGTGAAGGAGAAATTCTGAGCCTAGTTGTGCCCAAAGACAATCCTAGCATCTAACTTTTCAGCTGAGTGAACCAAGATGTTCTTTCTCAGACCAGCAAGACAGCACAGCAGGTGAAGGCACCTGTCATAAGAGTCTAGAGACAGGAGTCTGATTCCTGGGATGCACACAGAGGTGGAAGAAGACAGTGCCTATGAAGTTGTCCTCTGACATTCACATGTATGTTGTGCATGCATGCTCATCATGACACACACACACACACACACACACACACACACATACACAACACAGCACGGTAATAAACAAGTTTTTAAAAATCCTTTCTCTCGGGCTGGACAGATGGCTCAGTAGTTAAGAGCACTGACTGCTCTTCTAGAGGTCCTGAGTTCAATTTCCAGCAACCACATGGTGGCTCACAACCATCTGTAATGAGATCTGATGCCCTCTTCTAGTGTATGTGAAGACAGCTACAGTGTACTCACATAAAATAAATACATTCCTTTTTTAAAAAGATTTTTCTCAGCCAGGTGGTGGTGGGGCACGCCTTTAATCCCAGCACTTGGGAGTCAGAGGCAGGCGGATTTCTGAGTTCGAGGCCAGCCTGGTCTACAGAGTGAGTTCCAGGACAGCCAGGGATACACAGAGAAACCCTGTCTCGAAAAACAAAAAAAACAAAAAAACAAAAAAAAAAAAAAAAAAAAAAGATTTTTCTCTCTAGTGACTTAACCAGTATGGTGGAGATGCCTAATTATCCAAGGAAACTCATTTTTCCATTCTCCCACAGTGGCAGAGCTACAGACAACAGTCCCCAGCCCCAGTGGCTAGACCGTGCTCCCATCAGTCAGAAGGGAGCAGAGGGCTAATGGCCATTTCTGGGTCTCTCTAACAGCTTTTCTCTCTGTCCTTCTCCAGCTGATTGGCCTTCCACCCCTTAGTAAACTGACCTGTGCCTGCAGACCCTGCCAATGGGTGTGCCAGAGAATGACAGACGGATCCAGGGGGAGAACCCTGCATTCCAAATCACTGGGACACAGCAGGACTCCACCCGAGCAGCTATTGAGACAGACAGACTTCATTTTCTGGTTGGTGGAGACAGTCTCACTATGTAGTCAAAGCTGGCTTTGAACTCCCCTTCTCCTTCCTCCTCCTCTCTGGCATGCACCACCCCACCTGGATGAAAGTGTGCCGCTTTAATTTTTCCTGCCACTGCATTGAGGGGTCTCTTTGTCACAGTGGTTTCTTCTAACCAATACACACAGTGGGAGGGGGGTTTCCAACCTAGACAACCTGCTAGTAAGAATCTTCTTACCATTTCTACTTCATCATAGAGGGGTCCCCAGACCCCAGGTGGGCCATAGGCTCTCTCCACCTCATCATACAGGTGTCCAGGGAAGGCCGCGTCCTCATCTTCAATGCCTGTGAAGGCGAAAGTAGGTAGGCATGAGGCCTGGATGGGAAAGTGTCTCCCCCAAAGGCTCATTGTTGCGGTTTCATGGCTCGTGGTGCCATTCTGGGAGGTTCTGGAAATTTCAGTGGAGGGTGTACCTAGCTGGACAAAATAGGTCACTGGGGTGTGTCGGGGGGGGGATCTCTTGCCTCTGGCCCCTTCCTGTCTGGCTCACTTTCTGTTTCCTGTCTGCGGTGATGAGAGCAACTTTCCTCTGCCACACATGTAACGGGGCCAAGCAGGCACGGATGGAACCTTCTGAAGCGAGGCAGTGGGAATCTGGGCTCCTTAGACTGTTCTCTGGGAGTATTTTGGTCACAGTAATAAAGAATTAAGTAGCACAGCTTGGAAGGAAAGGTGGTCATGACTCACCTTGGCGATATGACACCTCTTCCAGTGTCGGGGGAAGCTGGGGGCTGAAGTCCCTCATGGAATAGTAATGTGGGTCCACTTCCGCTGTGCTAACCTGTCACACACATGCATATGCACACACATGAACACACACACAACCCATAGATAAGGTCATTTCCCTTGACTCTCAGGTCCCAGGAGATGGCATTGATTAGCCTGAAGCTGAGGCTGGAGGCTGCCGGGCCGCCCTCTCTCACCGTTGAGCTTCTTGTGTCCCGGTCCCCAGTCCACTGACTCTCCTCATATTCATTCCTGATCCGGTCCTCCTCCGACCTTCCAGAATGAAAGTGACGATGAAAGCTGGCTTCGAGTCTGCCACCTGTCACTCCCAAGCCTCTCCCACTTACCCTGCCTCTGTCTTCTCTGAGATCTCTGAGAGAAATGAGAAAGGAGGGCTTCAGAGACTCTGCTCAAGCCCCTCTGGACCAGAGCAATTGTACCGTGCGGCAGCCCCACTGTCCCCACCCACTCGGATCTCCAGCTTGGCACTGAGAGAGCTCTCTTCTCACCCTCAGCAAGGCGCCTGAGTCTTCTCCTCCAGAGGAGTCCCCCAACACAGGAGGCATTGGAGAGCAACAGAAGACCACCAACTGCAAAGAGCACAGGCAGCAGGGGCAGCCTCGGAGGTCCTGGGAGAGGAAGATGCCCCTTGGTGAAACCCCAGCATCCGGGAATGGGCTGGGATTGGGATTCTGAGAACACCTGTCCCTGACTGAGGGTTAGTCCAGTGCCAACCTGACGGTGCCCCAGTCGCCTGGGACATTTGTGTAGCACACGTCAGGATGTGTTAACCCTGCGGAATTGCTTAGCTGTGAGGAAGGCCGGCCCTGAGGGTGGGTGGCGCCATCCCCCTGAGCTGGGAACTCAGAGAGAATCCAAAGCTGGGGCTTGATGCTCTGTGTCTTCCTCTACTGCTTTCTGCCTTATTTCAATACATATGCATGGTAGATCATTTTTATTTATTTTACACGTATGAATGTTTTGCTCGAATGTGCACCATGTGTGTGTCTTGTGCCTGTGGATGTCAGAAGAAGGCATCGGATCCCCTAGAGCTCAAGCTACAGGTGGTGATAAGCCACCAAAAGGATGCTGGGAATCCAATTCAGCTCCTCTGGAAGTGCGGCCAGTGCTCTTAACCACAGAGCATCTCTTCATCTCCCAATTTAATTTCCAAGAAGATTTTTTTAAATTTTAATTTTAATTTTATGTGGATGAGTATTTTTGCCTGTGTGTATGTGTATAAACAATGTGTGTGCAGTGCCCCCAGAAGAGGTTGTCGGACCCTCTGGAACTGGAGGTAAGGCACCATGTGGTGCTGAGAACTGAACCTGGGTCCTCTGTAAAAACAAACAAATAAACAAACAAAGCCAGCATGCGCTCTTACCTGCTGAGCAATCTCTCTAACCCTAAGGACTTACTTAATTTAAAAATTCTGTGCGTGTGTTTGTTTGTGCCTGCAGAGGTCGTGTGAGGGTGTCAGATCCTCCGGAGCCACCTGATGTGGGTCCTGGTATGGAACTCGGAACTCGGGTCCTCTAGCATGTCCCTGGCTCCTCTGTCTTGTCTCACTGAGCCTGGGCCCACTGCTTCAGCTCATCTGGCTAGCCAGCAAGCCTCTGGGCTCTGCCTGTCTCTTTCCCCAGCCCCAGGTTACAGCTGTGTGCAGCGACACCAGACTTTTATGAAGGTCTTGGAGATCCGAACCCTGGTCCGCGCATTCGCACGGCAAGCGCTCTATGCACTGAGCTATTGTCCCGGTCCCAGGACCCCTTCTTTCCACCCAAAGGCAGGTGGCTTCTTTCTCAAGTCAAGCTGTTAGCAGTGGGTCCCCCCCTCCACCTGAGCCCTGTTGTGACTGAGTAATCCCCTTCCACGTTGGCTCCGTGTTGAGACATGCCATTTGCCTGCAGGGGACAGTAACCATTGTGACTGGATTTGAAGCTTGGGAATTACTGGTATGCCAGAGCTCATCTTTCTTGCTGTTCTTGGACTCCATGGCCATTTCCATGTGAGCAGTACTTACATTGTCCCAGCCATGAGCCATCTGAGCTCAGTCCCAGTCTAGTACATCCATAGAGGTGATTTGAATCAGTCCAAGCCAGAACTGTCCCAGCAGACTTAAAGAATCACAGAAAACAATGTATGTTGCTATACGCCTCCACCTTTGGGGTGTTTTGTTACACAGCTAAAGCTAACTGATACAGCTGCCTCGTAGAGCATGGATGGAGATAGCTCTTGTTTTAGTTGCTGCTATTTGCTTTTGGGGGTGGGGCTATGTCACCATGCAGCCCATACTTCAAACTTGTGACCTTCCTGTCTCAGCCTCTGGAGAGTAAGGAGTACAGGCATGCACTAGCTAGCAATCCTTTAGAATTAAGACAGGGCCGGGAAGACGGCTCAGGAGGAAGACCACTTGCTGTACAAGCATGGAGACTGCTGGCGATTGTGTGTGTGTGCGTGCGTGTGTGTGTGTGTGTGTGTGTGCATGTGGGAGTCTGCTGTGGGTGCACATGCATGTGCGTGTGTGCACATGTGTGTGTGTGTTTGTGTGTGGGGGTGTATATATGCGCTCATGTATGGGTGTGCATGTGTGTGTGAGTCTGCTATGTGTGTGCCTGTTGTGTGTGCATATGTGAGTGTGTACATGTGTGAGTGTGTGTGAGCACACACCTGTGGCTGTGTATGTGTGTGTGCGTATGTGCATGTGAGTCTGCTGTGGGTGCACATGTGTATGAGTGTGTGTGTATGAGTGTGTGTATGTGTGTGTGTGTGCATGTGTGTACTTTTGCAGAAGCCTGAGGATGACGCTGGGTGTCTTCTATCCTTCTCTACTTAGTCCCCTTGAGACAGGTCTGTCAGTGAATCTAGAGGTCATTGTTTTATTAAGATTTAATAATTATTATTATTCATTTGTTTTAATGTGTGTGCATAAATGGCAGGTATGTGTGTGTGTGTGTGTGTGTGTGTGCCCACAAAGGCCAAAAGAAGGCCTTGGATCCCCTGGAACTGGAGTTATAGGCAGTAGTGAGCCACCCAATGTGGGTGCCTAGAACCAAACTCAGTTCACTGAGCTCTCTCTGGCCAGCCTAACCAAACTTCAGAGGCTGGCACACTCAAATACGCACACATACGCACACACACATACACACACACACACACACACACACACACACGCACGCACGCGCACACACACACACACACACACACACATACACATACACAAGCGCATGCATGTAAACTAAATTACACCAGGTAGGATGGCTCACACTAGTAAATCCAGCACTTGGCAACTGGGGTATGGCTACCTACAAATTCGTATAGCAAGACCCTGTCTCTACAAAAGTGGGCGCGAGGACATACCTCGGTGGCAGAGTGCTTGCTTACATGGCATGTACAGGCACAGACCTGGGTTTGGTCCCCAGAATTGCAAGAGAGAGTTAAGCCAGCTTAGGAAGAGAAAGGATAGTACTTTAGCAAGAAGAGCCGAAGGGCGGGCATGCGTGGGAGTCTGCAGGGATTCAGCTGACTCTTAGGCAGCTGTGATCACGGGGTGGGGGTGGGGGTGGGGGAGTCTGAGAAGGGAAGGAGGGGTCAGGGAAGGGGCACTTGCCCGGAGGCTGCTCCGTGGGCAGCTGGTGGTCTGTGTCTTCAGGAGCCTGGTCCAGGCCTGTGGGGGGAGAGGGAGATTCACATTAATACCAGGAATCCGATAAGCCCAGAGGATCTCGGGACTTCTTAAGCTTAGCCCGGAGGATCTCGGGACTTCTTAAGCTTTCCGGCTGACTTTAAAGATCACGGGAATGGCGCATAGCTCCTTAGGGACATTTTATTTATTTTTTTAAGATTTGTTTTTTTATGTGTACTGGTGCTGTGCCTGCATATGTGTGTGTGTACCACGTGCATGCCTGGTGCCCAGATGGTTGTGGGTCACCATATGGGTGCTGGGACCAAAGCCTCCGCAAGAGTAACAAACGCTCTTAACCACAGAGTCAACTCCCTGGCCTCTGAGTGACATTTTAAGGACAACAATATATTACTGCAGTTCTGTACCGACAATAACAGTGGATTATTAATTAGTGTTTCATAGTGCGTATGTTCCTTTAATGTGAACTACCAATTTGTTGAGTGAATTAAAAAGATGCAGTGGGTAGGGAAAACGGCTCAGTCTGTGAGGCCGCATGTCGCCAAGCCTGATGAACTGAGTTCAATCCTTGGGACCCACATGGTGGAAGGAGAGCAAGTTGTTCTCTGACCTCCCCAGCCATGTTGTGGTATGTTTGCATGTATACACGAATGCGTGTACAATACATACATCAATATAAAAGCATTAAAAATAATTTAGATACATTTATGCACGCACACACACACACACACACATATATATATCTGTGTGTGTGTGTGTGTGTGTGTGTAAGTAGCAATAATAATTACAGAAGAAGAGGCCATGAGTTTGGTTGGAGTGAGGAGAGAGAAAGGGGAAATGATATAATTATATTTTAATTAAAAAAAAGAAACAGTGGGAGAGATGGCTCAGCAGGCAGGAGCACTGACTGCTCCTCCAGTTCCCCATTGTGGCTCACAACTTTTTATAACTCCTGTTCCAGGGGATATAAATTCGGCTGCCACCAGGCACACATAGAGTGCACAAACGGGAAAAACATCCACACGTATAAAATGTTTAGAGATAAAAATAAATGATATTAAAAAAAATAAAGAACGTCTTTAAATAGAAGAAATAAATTTGAAAAAGGTGGTTTAGCCGGGCGGTGGTGGTGCTCACCTTTAATCCCAGCACTTGGGAGGCAGAGGCAGGCGGATTTCTGAGTTCGAGATCAGCCTGGTCTACAGAGTGAGTTCCAGGACAGCCAGGGCTACACAGAGAAACCCTGTCTCGAAAAAACAACAACAACAACAACAAAAAACAAACAACAAAAAAAGTGGTTTAAATATTCTCTGTTGGTGTTCTATAGTAGAGATATAAGTTAGAGTTAGAGCAAAAGAGGCAAGTGTAGTAGCTTATGTTTTAGCATTCAAATGTAAAACTGTAACGTAAGGAACATGCGTGATGGGGCGGGGCGTGTGCAGAGGCTGGAGATCAGGAAAGATCTTATATTCCATCAAAGAAAGACAGGACGGGTGGTATCCTGGGCTAAGCAAACCGATGCACACTCAGGATATTTCCTTTACATTTGCGCCATAATATTTCACTGTCCGAAGAACACGCCAGATATATAATCCTTACTTTCAGAAATCCCGGCGGAGAACTCTGAGAGGAAAACCTGTTCTAGCTGGGGTGGCAGTGCGCCCCTGAAATCCCCTCACTCACAGCGGCAGGCTAGCCTGGATCACACATTTCCAGGCCGATTTGGGTTGTAGATTGAGATCCTGTCTCAATAATCAAACGACAAAGGGACAAGTAAAGACTGCTTTTTTGTTTGTTTGGGTTTTTTTGTTTTTGTTTTTTGAGACAAGGTTTCTCTGTGTAGCCCTGGCTGTCCTGGAACTCACTCTGTAGACCAGGTTGGCCTCGAACTCAGAGTTCTGCCTGCCTCTGCCTCCCAAGTGCTGGGATTAAAAGGGTACACCACCATTGCCCAGACATAAAAAGTGGTAGGTAAACTTCAGGTTTCTGTAAACCAAATCATGTTGGGTTAACTCCTGTGCTGCGGGTCTCGGATTTCAGTGAACTCACTGGTCAGTTTTTTGTGGTGCTTGGGACTGACTTTTGCTTTTGAGTCAAGAGCTCTACTGTGTAGCCACGCCCCTCACTGAGGGATTCTAAGCAGGGGCTCTACCACTGAGCCACGCCCCCAGCCCCTCACTGAGGGATTCTAAGCAGGGGCTCTACCACTGAGCCACACCCCCAGCCCCTCACTGGAGGATTCTAAGCAGGGGCTCTACCACTGAGCCACGCCCCCAGCCCCTCCCTGGGGGATTCTAGGCAGGGGCTCTACCACTGAGCCACGCCTCCAGCCCCTTCCTGGGGGATTCTAGGCAGGGGCTCTACCACTGAGCCACGCCCCCAGCCCCTCACTGGGGGATCCTAGGCAGATACTTCTGTTGGCCCACACTAACATGTGCTCTACCACTGAGCTGTATCCCTAATCTCCCAGATCATTTTCAAAGAATTTGTCTGTGTTTTCAAAATTACTATGTGTAGTGACCTAGATTATAATAGTCCCTTAGAATCCTCTTTGTGTCTGTGAATCCAGAGTGTCTCTGTCTGTCTGTCTCTCTCTCTCTCTCTTTCTCTGAGATTTTTTTTATTTTATTTTATGAGTGTTTTGTCTGCAGGTATGTCCGAGCACCACATGCATGTCTGGTGCCTCCTCTCCCCAGGCCAGAAGGAGGACACTGGATTCCTTGCAACTGGAGTTACAGAATTGTGAGGCACCATGTGGGAGCTGGGAATGGAACCCCAGTTCACTGGAAGAGCAGCCTGTGCTCTTAGCTTCTTACCTATCTCTCCACCCACCTCTTAATCTTTCTTCTTTCAATCATTTTTTTGGGGGGAGTTCTTTTTTTTTTTTTTTTTTGGTTTTTCGAGACAAGGTTTCTCTGGGTAGCCCTGGCTGTCCTGGAACTCACTCTGTAGACCAGGCTGGCCTCGAACTCAGAAATCCACCTGTCTCTGCCTCCCAAGTGCTGAGATTAAAGGCATGTGCCACCACCATCCAGCGAGTTTTTTTTTTTTTTTTTTTTTTTTTTTTTTTGATACAGGGTCTTACTATGTACCCTGGATAGCTTGGAGTTCACTGTGTAGACAGAATGGCCGAGAATGCACAGAGATCCACCCAGCTGTGCTGGGATCAGCAGCATCCACGGCAGGGCATTGGTCTGTTTTCATGAATTCTCAGTCTCTGCAGAAGAGCTGGCTTTCGGTTTCATTGATTTTCCTTTTGTTCATTTGTTTGTTTGTTTGTTTTCGTTTTTTGGGTTTTTTGAGACAGGGCTTCTCTGTGTTTGGACTCTGCTCATTTGTTAGGACTCTGACTGCTGCTGGATTTGGCTTTAACTGATTCTTCTGCTGGTTTTGCAGGATGGAAAACATTCCCTCCAAGACCTAGTTTGCACATTGTTTGTCTTTTACACTTAGTGATTTTCTGTGGGCGGGAGCACATGTGGAGGTGAAAGTTCAACTTGGGGGAGTCATGTCTCTCCTTCCATTATGTGAGTCCCGGGAATTGAACTCTAGCCATCAGGTTTGGCTGCAAGCACCTGTACCCACTGAGCCATCTCCCTTTCTGTTTTTTTTTTTTTTTTAAATCTAATATAAACTATTTAATCTATGAACTGCCTTCTACACACTGACTCAGCTATATTCTCATTTTTTTTTTTTTTTGCTGTTTTTATTTTCACTCAATCAAAACTATTTTCTGCTGAGCGTGGTGGTACACACCTCTATTCCCAGCACTCAGGAGGCAATGGCAGGTGGATCTCTGTGGGTTCTAGGCCAGCCTGATCTACAGAGTGAGTTCTGAGTTGGTCAGAGGTATACATTAGACGCGGTCTCAACAAACAAAGCAGAAATCCCCACTCCCTTTTATTTCCCTGTAGATCAGTGCCTAAAATTCATCCCTAGAGCATAGCTACCTGAGTAGCTTATCTCTAGCTCCTCCTAGCTGTGTGACTTTAGTTAATTTGCTTAACTTCTCTGGGCTTTAGTTTACTCATCTGTAAGTAGGAGAAATAACAGTATCTACTTTGCTATGCCATCCCACAAGACGTCAAAAACCAAACCAAACCAAAACCAGTAACAAGAGTAATACAACCAAAACCGCCACCGCCACCACCACCACCACAACCAACAATAAAGTCTACCCTACCCAAGACTGCCTCTTCCCACCTGGGGTAGTAATGGAGACCTGGATCCCCTTGTCCGTCAATCCACTGTCCCCCAGGGCATTGCTGGCCAACAGCCAGATCCTGTACCGTGTAGAAGGCCTCAGCCCAGTCAGTGTGAAGGTGGTGGCCTGTGCAGGCAGGACATCCATGTAGAGGAATCCTGGAGTCTCGAGGGCCTCGTACCTGCATGACAAGAACAGTCGGCTCAGCCAGGTGTCGGTCTCTGCGGTGTGCCCCACTTCGCCAGCCTTGGCGGAGGCCTCACCTGATTTTGAACCTCTGAGGCAAACCCCCATCAAAGCCAGGCTTCCACTCCAGTCCTACTGAGTGAGGACTTATGCTCACAACCTTCAGTCCCAGTGGAGGGTCAGGGCGGCCTTAGGGGAGAAGGGAAGGGGTGGGTACTCAGGGGATACAAAGGGAGTTCAGAACTTTCCTGTCAGAGAACTGGCCAGCTCTCTTTATCCACAGTGGTTATGCTCAGTGAGTTCACCTCAGTGGTTAATAGCATGGGCTGCTCTTCCAGAGGACCAAGGTTCAGTTCCCAGCACCCACAGCTCGCAACCGCGTGTAGCTCTGCGGGTACTTAGCACATGAGCAGTTCGCAGACACACATGTATGCACAGCACACATACACACAGAACGTGGTTTTTCAGTTCACCTGGAACCCTGGCTCTGAGAAATGCAAGCGCAGCTTCTGGTGAAGTGCCTGCGAGGACGGTCCTCACCATAGCATTCTCTCCAACACGGTTTGCTTGTTTGAAGAGGTAGAAGCAGGAGGACCGGGAACTCAGGGTCTGTCTGAGCCTGTGAGACCGCCATCATTCTCACTTGCCTTTCAGCAAAGTTTACTCAACACAGACAATTTCTTCTTTGAGGTATATCATAACCTTCTCCCCCCCTCCTTTTTTTTTTTTATTTTAAAGATTTACTTGTTTTGGGCTGGAGAGATGGCTCAGTGGTTAAGAGCACTGACTGCTCTTCCAAAAGTTCTGAGTTCAATTCCCAGCAGCCACATGGTGGCTCACAACCATCTGTAATGGGATCTGATGCCCTCTTCTGGTGTGTCTGAAGACAGCTACAATGTACT